>JAZHYW010030050.1:0-17989 GCA_037355805.1 Ixodes ricinus
CAGGCTTTGTATTAATTGTTCTCTGATATAGGGAGATGCGGTTCAGCGGTTCTCACGGGCTTTCGCAATAAATCTTTCCAAGAAGGAATCAATTGTTGATTGACGTGTCAATATTCTTTCAATGAAAACTTCTTCTGCAGGAATGCACGCTCAGTAGACTCAATCTTCTAAGACACCAGTGGAAGCGGACGTGAAGTAAATTGCTGCGCAATTTACGGTACTTATTTCACCATTATAATGACGACAGAAAAGTGACATAACGAAATATTCTGTTTCATGGGATCCGGAAGATTTTGTAAAGGTTGTTACATTATAGTTCCCAGAAAACAAACGCCGTTGCAATATCATCGGAAGTACCGACACATATAATGTTGTAAGTACAGCTTAGGAGGAGTATGATGAAAACCATCAGAGTAAATAGGAAGACGTTTATTTGCAATGAAGACGCTATGAATGAACGGCGTTTAGCTCGGCAAGTTATGAGCGTATGGGAATTTATAAGTTCACGTGATTGCTAACTATGGACATGCGGACAAAGACGACCTGTTTTGTCGGGAGATGGAGTAGCGGTGATGACCTGATATCGGACGACTCGTGGCAGACGAAGAAGCAAGTTTCTTCTCAGCGAATGGTAAGCGTCCAGTGTCAAGCACAGCACGTGGCTACCGACGTTGTCGACGTTTCGAACACTTACTGCTTTCGACAAAAGTGCTGGCACGTGGACTAACTTTGTGGAAAGAGTCGAAGGCTTCCTCGAGTCCAGCGCCATCATGAACTGTAACTGAAAACGATCCACTATTCAGTCTGTGGGTGGCGAAACGTATCCGCATCTGCGGAGTCATGGTCGATGGGTACTCTAAGTGGTTGGAAGTTTACACGGTGCCTGCCACGATCCGTACAAACGCGTCATTGACGTTCTACGCTCTCTTTTCCCTACTTCTTCCCCACCGAAAATACTTTTCTCTGATAACGCGCCAAACCTTGCTTCAAACAAAATAAACAAGTCCCCCCCCCCCCCCATGATAAAAAAACAAACGGCATCAGGCATCACATTAGTGCACCATACCATCCTGCAACTAAAGGGCAAGCAGAACAGATGGTGTGCGAAACGAAGAAAGCCCTCTTGAAGCTTACGGAAGAAGCAGTTCAGTGAAGAATCGCCAGGCTCTTACTCCAGCAGCACGCGACGGTCTCATTTTACACGGTAAAAACACCCGCCGAAACAATATGTTCGGCGGACGAAGAGCCACACCGCTCGATCTCATATGATACTATGGCCATGAATGAAGATCGAGAGACTCCCAGATCAAGAGTAATGGCGGATTATTCGGTCGGACAACTCGTCTACGTGAGGAATTTCAGCGGAAGTCGGGCCTTCCATGTAAAACTTGAGTAAAAAGGCTCTATGTTGGTTGACAAGAAGGTGTCACCCTCTGAAGACGTTGGATATCAATGCCCTTGAGTGTAAATATAACGAAATAAAAAAACTCTCTTTGTGTATTGTGTAACTGCCCTTGTATTTGGTAGTAGAGGCTATGGTGGTGATTTGGACCTTTCACACCAGGCCCCTATTTCTTATTTTTCGCCTCATACTCCTTTGCGGTTTCAGTAGTCTTCAAGAATCTTTTGGAACGGGGACAATTTACGTCAATGAGGCCATTTGTTCCAAGTAGTCAATCAGGGAATGCTGCTAGAAATCCGTCCTTTATATTAACGAATAAGCCGCACTTCTGCACATTGCAGTTTTCCTGTTCCACGTTCAGTTGTAAAGCAGCATCCTCATTGATTCTACCATATTCTGTTGCGGGTGAAGAAAGGTCTTTGGGTACACGATACTTGAAACAAGTCTGGCACTGTACGTTGTGGTTCGACACCCACTAATATCGTCGTCCTTATAGAGCCTGATAATTTAATCATTACTTCGTCACCTCATATTGCTCTTAATCAACAGTAAGTACAATAGGCTACCGCCATACTACAATTCAAGAATTGAAAAATTGAGTCGTTCAGTCCTTCAATATGTTTATTAATTATATAAAGTTATTACGTTACATTACCTCGAGACGATCGACGTCCATCGTCGATCTTCAAATACTTATATAAGGGGGGGGGGCGATCGGTGGCCGAGTGCATGTCTAGCGCACACCAGCTCGGAACACGTGGAGCGAAACCTCGCGCTACAGAACCCACCCCGCCCCTGCCCGTTTCGATGTGGAAGAGCATCATACCGGCGTATGGTCGTGTATCACTACTGCGTGGTGCACGTTAAAGACCCCAGGTTTGCGGTTGTACCGCACTGGCTAAATTGCTCATGTACACCTGAGACACCAGACGCCCACTAAGGCAGACTAACTTCCGGCTGTATAAACATACACACAACAATTTGCAATTAGACGCACAATCACAAAGAACACAGCGTGTCACCTCTTTTTTTTTACCGTCTTTTTTTAACCAGCGCAAGCTCGCGCGTTCTCTCTTTTGAGATGGTTAGAACTAACGTTGATTAGAAACAGTCGCACATAAAACCCGCGTTTCTCCTACCCGGCCGCTTCCTCCTCTCATTATGTGTAGGTGGTTAAAACTAAATAAGCTATAATAATGGTGTATTATTCATATTTAGTTTCAGTTTCAGTCAGGGGAAAGGAGGTTCGCTGGAAGTAGGGCCAATAAATGAGCTGCGCTTAGAGTATCGGCACTCTCTTTTTCGACAGTGTTGTGGACGCCGCCATTTTGGTGCTTGTGCAGAGCCAACGGTAGAGCAGGCGCAACTGCCGATCGTCATGATTCAAAATTGCGACTTCCTCAGCATTAGATTCGGTGTTAGGAAGCTCATGTAATATTGCTTTGCTTTGTCGCAAACTGTTTAATGTGGAGGACGGAAAAGCGTTTCTTGTGATTTCAGATACAGCTTCAAATAACTGGACACCATGGTTTTAAGCCACAATATGGCCAAGTGTCGCTACTCTGAAGCGTAGCTTATTTAATGACACTATTCATGCCCTTGTTCAAGAAGCTTGTAATACCTGGAGGGTCCATGACGTGAGCCCTGTGGATTCCACAAGCCACTACCTTTTGACACCTGCCTCTTCCTTATTGTTCCCACTAGTGCCAGTAAATTAGCTATGCTTCAGAGTAACGACACTTGGCCATATTGTGGCTTACAATCATGGTTGCCAGTTATCCCAAGCTTTATCTAAAATCACAGGAAACGCTTTTCCGTCCTCCACGAATGTTCAAACAACCCGCGACACAGCCTAGCAATATTGTATCAGCTTCCTAGCACCGCATCTAATGCAGAGGATGTTGCACTTTTGGATCATGACGATCGGCAGTTGTGTTTGCTCTGCGCAAGACCCAAAATGGCGGCGCCCAAAACAATTTTGGGGAACGGAGTGCCGATACTTTAAACGCAGCTCATTTAGTGACTCTAGGCATGAAGTGAACTCGGGTGTATTCTTTCCCTCTTCGTCTTTATCGTTTATTGATTTCAATTATATCGAATAATGAACACTTTATATCACGCTACGCTTGTGTAATTATTTCTCTTAGATTTATTAACCTGACCCAGTACTTAAACCGTTCATTTATCGATAGTAAATCTTAAAATATATTTTCTAAATGTGAAGGTGAAACGACACGGAGATTGATGATGATACAGACGCCAACGCCGCCCTCGAAAATTGTTTGAACTTGGAAATCAGCAGTTTTGTCTGCCATCCGCCAGGTAGCACAACAAAACACCCAAACAGTTTTTAATTGTTTTAAAAATTAGCTAAGCTCTACAACTATCAATAAACCAAAGCAAGATCATTGGGAAAATCTAATACATCGCAATGTATATCTATTCCATAGAATAAATGTTATTAGATGCCAATAAATCTGTTTGATGTCCAAAAAAGATGTGAGTCAAAAACAGGTAAGTTTGAAGGGCTCCCGGAGCGTTATGACTTTGAAAATAAAAAAAGCCACCGTCCACCTCTTGGGCAACTATTGTAGTTCTAAATGTTCTAAACGATTTTACCATGGTTTAATTATTTACACAGTGGCATTTGAATTACGATGACTCGACGCACAAAAAAGTGCTACGTTTGATATAGAATATCTAAACAAAAAAATATTGCACAACATTAATTTTTTTCCGCATATTACCAAATATAATCACTACATCTGTAGCTAATTTCATTGCCCTAGCGCTTGCCATTAAAAGTATATTTGTGCTGAAAAATGTCAATTTTAGGGCAATATTTGGAGAGCTGTAAAAAACAAAGTAGTGCAAATACCAAAAAAGTATACCGTTACATTCTGCTCCGACATCATCTTAACAAAACTGCTCTATTGGAACCGTGTTATCTTTAATGAATCGTTCGTAAAACATGAACCAGCGGAGCAAGTGAGGGTCCGCGCCATCATATTCACAACGCTACAAATGCGCATGAACAGTATAAACCAATACATACATAATATCAAATGAAAGAGGATTGCATTGCCTTTCGAATGACATCAATCCCACAAAACAGTGCTTAAAAGGAGATGAGTAATGACCTACCAAAAAGTACCTAAACTGCCACATTCAGTGGGACCGTAGCCTTAAAGCTCCCATCGGGCTTCGAGGCCCCAGTTCGTTTTATTGCCCAGTTCGGCTGGAAGCCATGATTTAATTCTGGAAGGGGTAAACCAAGTTAAGGCCGGTTCAGAGCTAGGGGGCCTTCATGTGCGCTTTGCTTGGGGTGATGACATTTGACCATTTTGTTTCTAACGTTTATTTTTATTTTTTGTTCTCAAGCGCGTGAAAGAGCGTGTCCCTGCACGCGCTCGTGGCGTTGACTGTGCTACAGCGACATTTTGTTTCCTGCGATTTCTTTGTATTTTTCCTGTAGAGCGCGTGCTGTCGGCATCGGGTACTACAAACGATGGCATCACCCTAAACAGAGGGACATCGAGGCACTCTAGTTCAGACACTTGCGTTTGAGTGTGTTTGACTGCGTTGCGTCAAGAACCGAAAGCGAGTCACCGGCACATCTGTGCTTCGGATGAAAGCGTGGAATCCAATTCAAGGAGTCATCTTGGCACGTGATATAAGCAGCAGGGATGTCCTGGTTTCTTGCAGCCACAACGCAGATCAAACGCAGTCAAACGCAACTGTCTAAACCAGGCTTTAGACTTCTAAATACGACTGACTCAGTTGCCGTGGGGAGACTTAAGCCCGATTCACACAGCTGCGTTTGACTGCGTTTGACTGCGTTGCGGCAGCGAAGACGCCAGGACATCCCTGCTGCTTACATCGCGTGCCAGGAAGATTCCTTGAATTGGATTCCACGCTTCATACGAAGCACAGATGTGCCGGTGACTCGCTTTCGGTTCTCGCCGCAACACAGTCAAACGCACTCAAACGCAAGTGTCTGCCCGGCCTTTAAAGGGGCGCTGGCGCCCAAGGGTCGTATTTGTTTTTGTTGTGAAAAACGATGCAAGTTGTATAGGAGGTATTCACTGGACGCCATAGTTGAGGGCGATGTTTAGAGCGCATGCTCAGAACGAGCTCACTTTAATAGCCTGCTAAGACCGGCAACCTTGATGGTGCTAAATGCACGCTCCAAAAGGACTGCGGAAGCTCGCCGTCAGCACGCGCTCAGCAGCAGCGCACACGGATATGGCCGCCAGTGAATACTCCGCATACTCTGTTTCAGCTAGCGTGCCTCAATGGCCTTCTGTTTAGGGTGATGCCACCTGGGGTGCCTTCATGTGCGCTGCTTGGGGGATGACAACTGGCCATTTTGTTTCAATTCTTTTTATTTTTGTTCTGAAGCGTGAAAGAGCGTGTCCCTGCACGCGCTCGTGGCGCTGACTGTGCTACGGCGACATTTTGTTTCCGGCGATTTCTTTGTATTTTCTCTGTGAGCGCGTGCTGTCGGCATCGGGTACTACAAAGGGTGGCATCACCCTAAACAGAAGGCCATTGAGGCACGCTAATGCCACCCTTTGTAGTACCCGATGCCGACAGCACGCGCTCACAGAGAAAATACAAAGAAATCACCGGGAACAAAATGTCGCCGTAGCACAGTCAGCGCCACGAGCGCGTGCAGGGACACGCTCTTTCACGCGCTTCAGAACAAAAAATAAAGAAAAGAATTGGAAACAAAATGGCCAGATGTCATCACCCCAAGCAAAGCGCACATGAAGGCACCCTAGTTTCAGCTTGTGTTGTGCCGCAGGAAAGGCTACAAGCACGAGCCCCTTGCTCTATGGCACACATCGAAAGCACAAGCTCTCGTGCACCAAGGGCAGCTGCCAACGCTATGAGCTCGCGCTTCTAGCCTTCGCTGCGGTACAACATAAGGTGAAACAGAGTATAGTCATAGACGCGCAAAAAATACTAGAAGATTCAAAACAATTTTTTCACACGCAATTTTAACCGCCCTTCTTTCCCGCTCTTCACCTCCTCGCTTTTTCTTCTTTTTTTTTGTGACGTAGTCGATTCTTAAATTTAGAAACTTTGTAAGCAACATTTCTATAATATTTAATAACGGGATTCGTACAACATGTTTTTTAACGCAATTGCGAACGCACTGCGGCCCTTCTTTTTAAAATACCGCAAATTATAGTCCGAAGTGGTGTCGGCTCTGGCTTTCTGCCTCCCTCGGAAAACATGGCGGCGCTCGACGCATGTAGCACTGAGGGTGATCGGTGAGTCGGGGAATCGGACGAAGCTCTCTTTTTAGGTGCAAGACTACCTCTCAGATTTCAAAAGGAAATCGTCAAACTGTCAAAAAGGAATGGGTTTGGTGTCTGTGTACCGTAGTTTTGTTTGTGACTCCGCCGGGACAGCATTTCACGCAGAACCGGCGCGACGTGGCCCCTCACATCGTTCACAAAGTTCACTGCCCGTTCTCTTCGACCTCACACCGTTTCAAAGAAATTTAGACCGCTGGAAAGTCCCTAAAAGAACTTTGAACTCGAAAGTGAAGGGTCGACTGCTTACAGCGATAGGCGGCGCCCACGGAAAGGTTGATCTAGAGTAACTGTATATGCTCCGCTTGCGGAGCAGAGTACCGCAATGGTGCCATTCTGGAGCCAAGCACTGCGGGAAGCCACTGTCGGTTTTGCAGGAGACGCGAAGGCGCAGACGCGAGGCGGCGTGCTGAGGCACGCTGCGTAGGGAAAATAGTGCGGCGACGAGCCGCGCATTCGCCGTCATCGTCCTCCCGCCGTTTACTGTTTTCCCCTCTCAATTGCAAAAAATCGCACCCGCGGATCCTGCAAGTCGCGTGTGAAGTGAAGTCGTCAATTCATTGCGGTAAACGACGCAGCGACTGACGAAAACGCCGTCCCCTCGCTTTCGGACAGAGCTCGCCGACTCGCCAAGATGGCTGGATGTGCCGGTCGCGTATCACTACGCGAGAGCCGCACCGCAGACGCGAGCAACAGCGATCGTCGTCCGTGTCGTCTGCTTCCGATACCTTGAAACGGATGTCCTAAAACATCGCTCGCGTTATAAAAAAAGAAGAGGATTAAATTGTACCCAGTTGACGCACATAATGTTTAATGACTTAGGAAGCTTTCGGTTCGTTCGATTTTAGTCTAGCATCTATATTTTGCAAACTCAAAGCGGAAAATATGTTCCCCCGAAACCCGGCGCTCTGGAAGGCCGCTTTCCCGCACGAAGGTCGGCTTCAGTTCTGCCCACGTGACCACTCCTCCGCCAATACGGAGATGGTGGCGAAGAAAAAGCAACGCGATACTCTGGCTCTGCGTGCTAGGCCTACGACAGTTACTCTAGGCTGATAGCGGGACGCGGGCGAACAAGGCACAGAGGCGTGAGTGAAACTCGAGCTGCAGGACGCACCCAATCTTTGACATCTCTGCACTGGCGCGGAGGCACTTCAAATTCGGCTTGTGTAAATTGTTTTATTTCTTCACAAATACTGAGTTCCCAAGTTTCAGATTTCGAGGGTAATGTCCAGGCATCGTTTGCAATCATTTCGGATAATAAAAAAAATACGATTTTGGCCAGTCAGTGTTTTTTTAAGGTTTGATTCAATACGTTCCTGAATAGTAGTCCCTCGTGTTTCTGACCGGCATTGTGTTTTGTGTTGTTTGTCATGTTGAGCTGCTGTGCACACACCAAGTCTGTCATTCAAGGTGAAATGGTTTATGAACTCGCCTACAGTATGATTCAGATGTCCAAAGTCCGCGTCTTTCAGTGCTGGCCCCCATGAGCACCAAGAAAAGAAAATCCCGGCACTTCCGCTTGTCCAACTAACATGAAGGAAAAATAAAATGCAAGCATCAGTCACATGAAAAGCTTCGTAGCAGGGTATCTCTTTGATCAATTATTTTGAAGGGGGCCATAAAGCGTATTATTTTACAAATATAACCATATACATTGGTCCTTCGTTTTCGTGTTTTATTTTTATTTTCACGTCAGTAACACCATTTCCAGAACGAGGATTTTTCTTTTTTCATTTTGATGTTAATTTATAAAGAATTACTTCTTATTTTTCTTCAAATTATTTTATACTGCCACCCTAAATAAAATAAAGGTTAAGCCGAATGGCCCCAACGCGAAAATGGGCAAAACCCATTCAAGACTGTAGGGAGCTTTGATAGCTCGAAACTACGTGGCGCAAAAGAGAGAGGGCAATCTTAAACGGTCTCTGCAATCATATTTAGGCCTCTACCTTTTTTGCGGTTTTCATGTCTTTTAGGTTTCGGGCAAGCCAGCGGGCACAAGAGAGTAACTAAATATCAGTCCGTCATATTGCCGCCCGCAGAGCCGAGAAAGCAACGCTCGGTCACGGTCTTCTAGAAGATTCCCATTCAATCTCGCACTAATTGTAACTTTCCCTTTGCTTTGTTGTTCTCGAAAGTGACAGTTCATCCTCGCCCCGAGCGCGCTACGCTCGAACTTTCTTTGCCGAACTTTCGAGATAACGACGCACTCTAGATAAGCAGCTGCCCGCGACCTTGTCGAGTCAGTCTCGCTCGTGCTCTGTGTTGTCGCCGCCGAATCGCCGCCTGCTTTTCTGCTACCTCAACGCTCTTTCGTTCTTTACTTATTTTTGGTTGGCACAAGTTCGCCTATTAAACCTTAATTTTTCAGTTCACTGCTTGTCTTCGTATTACCTCCGTTCGTGACAATATTTTAACTGAACGACGCGGAAACCTCCTCCACCTAGGGGGCGACTCGCGGTGCCGAAAGCACGCGATATGTGGTCTTTGGTCCTGGGCGTACTACTGGTCAGAGCCACTAAAAGCTTTTTTTAGTCGAAATACAAAATATAAGTGGCGCCAACCGTTCCAATTATTTATAAAAGTAGTTCTGTTCGGTATTTTAGATCGGAAAATAAACAAATACAGTTTAGAAAGTACGGAAACGAGAAATGACCCGTCGACATACCCGCCACCAAGCGGTGGAAAAGGCGGCGCATACTAGAAGGGTGTCGTGGGATCAGGCACCGACGAGCGGCGAGCGTAGAAAGGTCCCGGATGTACGCGGCGGCGCTGCGGTCGTATGGACTGGAGCATCCGACCGGTTTTCAGCGTTCCGGAGACCTTCGGCGAGCAGCTTTGGTTTGCGGTTTGGAAATTTGGAGGTATGGCAGCGCGGCAGCAGCGGCAGTGGCACAACGCATCTTCTAAATGTCTCCTGTATTTACCGCAGGACGTTGCCCGGCGAGCGATAAAACCGAAGTAACTGCCGAGTTCATCTGCAATGTGCTGAAACATCGTTGCCGGCACAAGCAAGATACATGCCTTCGCGCGCGCCCGTATCAGTCGCGGCGTCACAGCTGACGACTACCTGCCCGATTGGTCCATCGACATTCCACGTCTCCAGCGGAGGACTACAAAAGCTCGGAACACCAGCAACGGCGCTTCAGAGGGGAGGAAGTGGCCGAGTGGGCTAACGCGTCTCAGCTCGGAGCGTGGAGCGAAAGCTTGCGCTGGGAACCTCGTACCGGCACGCGTTCGTGTGATCACTACTGCGTGATGCACGTTAAAAACCCCAGGTTAGCGGTTGTACCGCACTGGCTAAATTTCTCATCTACAGCTAAGAGACCGATTACCCGTTGAGGCGCATCTCCCCATCAAGGCTGTATAAACATAAAGAGCAAACCAATTTTTTTTTTTTCAACGGCGCTTCACTTGGCAGCAGCGGCAGTGGCACAACGCATCATCTAATTGTCTCCTGTATTTACCGCACGTTGGTTACCGTATCTTTTATCTTATTTGTGTGTATAACTGCTGCTGCTGCTGCTGCTGCTGCTGCTGCCTTCCCGTGTTCTCAATTGTATTTCTATTGTGTGTTTTTCAAATGTCTAAGGATATGACTAAGTTGGTAAATTAACTAAAAGATAAGCTAAAAAAGAGTTTAGGTCAATGAAAGAGGCACTATACTTCGTCTCATCCTACGATGAACTAAAGGCCAAAGCCACGGGCCGCCAGGTCCAATCACGCTTTACGCTAAACTATGACACGCCTAGCTTTGATTAGGTTTGGACGAAAAATGCTCCGAATCCAAAAACGCCGTGTCATTTTTATAGCTTCGACACTGCGAAGAGACAGTACGTCGTGGCTTTCTTTCCAATGTAAAATTGTTGAGTCACTCATTGCTCGATCCGAACCACTGTCCGCCCATTTCCATGAGTGATCCGAGACGCGGGCACCGATACGTGCATTGAAGCGAAATACCACGCAATGTCTAGGTGGCTCGTGATTGGATCTGGCGGTTCGTAGCTTCTGCCTTTAGTCCATCGTAGGGTGAGACGAAGTATAGAGAGAGATTTCAGAACTGATCTCCGTGAGATAAACACTGAGCTAAAAAGCATAAGCGATGGGATGAATTTCATGAACAAGGAGTTCGAAGAAATTAAGCTTAAGCTCCAGTCTGTTATAAGTGAGAACGCCGTTCTCAAAAAAGAAAATGCTGAACTTAGCCAAAAATGTGGCATGATGGCCGGACTACTGAAAGAAAATGAACTCAGACTTGTTCAGTGCGAGCAGTATTCGCGACGCTACAACATCGAGGTAAAAGGAATACCTAAAACTGAAACTGATAACGTGAATGATCTGGTATTTAAACTTGGTGACCTCATCGGAGAGCAGATCGCCCTTTCTGATATAGAAGCATGTCATCGTGTTCCCACGAGAGATACGACAAAGAGCAACGTGATAGTGCAATTTCAGCGGCGACAAAAACGAGACTCCGTTCTCGATAAGGCAAAGAAAAAAAGAATAACTTGCCAAGATTTCGGACTGCCTGAAACATCGCCTGTCTATGTAAATGAACACTTGTGCCCCGCCCTGAAAAAGCTGCTAGGAATGGCGGTCTCAAAGAAGCGTGAGCACCAGTGGCGATACGTTTGGATACGTAACTCTAAAATATTTGCAAGGAAGGCAGATGGGACCCCTGTCGTTACTATTTCTGACTCTGGAGATCTTGATAAGATCCGCTAAATACAGCTGACGTGTCTCTTTTTACTGTTCCCTTTTTACTACCATGGTTCAAAATCTAGGTGTTCTGACGGTAGATTGTCTAAATACTTTCATACAAAAACAGACAACTAGATCGTTGAGTTTATTTCATTTAAATGTTCAATCCGCCAGATTAAAAGAAGATGATCTTTCATTGTTTTTTTACTCAATCCAAACTTCTTTTGATGTGGTCATGATGACTGAAACGTGGTATAAAGATGATGATAATTTTTTGTTCTTCCAGGCTACACTCATTTCTTTTTAAACCGCAGTCATAGCCGCGGTGGTGGCGTTTCATTGCAAACTCGTGCCTCTGGTTTCGAAATACTCAGTGAATATTCTATTGTGACCCGAGATTATGAGATACTTTGTGTTAAAAAAGGAAATCATATTTACTCTCTTTCCAGACATGTACGTAACGCGTTACAAGTAACGAGTTACTTGTACTTCAGTTACTATTTTCGGTAACGAGTAACGTATTTAGTTACTTTTTAGAAAAGGAACGAGTAACGGTATTCTAGTTACTTTTAAGGCCAAGTAACGAGTAACCGTATCTCGTTACTTTTGAGGAGTAACGTGTACAACACCACTTAAACTGCCTTGTTTTTATTCTAGCCTGAGTATGCGTCTATTGTGACAAAGGCAGATGGGCAACCCGAAAAACAAATAAGGAGTATGACAGCACAGCAACGTATATCGCTGAACAGGTAAGTCGAACAGTTTGACTGACGTCCAGCGATAAAGGTTGCTGTATTTGAACTCTACAGCTGAGAATGTCCTTCACCCAGCGAGCACAATCAGGTTCGTTGGTTGAACTTTCTAGAACCGGGTACGGACCGAATGTAAACCCGGAGGTTGCAAACACGGAAGGCACATAACCCATTACCCGCTGTCCTCAATGAAGGCGCAGTTCCCGAAGATTCATCAGCTCTTCCTGAAGCACAACACTGCCGTTCCTTCGAGCACGTGACTAGAACGACGCTTCAGCGCCGCCGGAGATGTATGTTCAAGGAAGCGGGGAAACATAACTGATGAAAACTTAGACCGGAAGCTGCTGCTTAAGGGCAATGCAGAAATAAAACTATAAACCATGAAACAAAAACAGTCGTGTATTTGCTCGTCAAAGTAACGTGAAAAGTAACTCGTTACTTTTGAGGTAACTGACGCGTTCCTTTTGAGAATCGATAACGAGTAACGTATTTAGTTACTTTTTGAGCGAGTAACGAGTAACGGTATTTAGTTACTTTTTTAGAGTAACGTGTACATGTCTGCTCTCTTCTATATCGTCCTCCAAATGGTAATGTTTCGAGTTTCATTCAGTTTTTAGAAGCGTTGTTTTGTTTTGCTAATCAGAGAGGTGCCTCTGTTTCTGGGTGGTGATTTTAATATAAATATGCTTGAAGATTCTCATCTTAAAGATGATTTTGTTGGTTTATTGACTTCAAACAATATTTCCAATGTAATTATTCCTCCAACACGCGTCACATGCACAACATCGACATTGCTTGATCTTTTTCTAACTAATCATGATTAAAATAATATTAGTGCTCGTGTGCTTAGTAATGGGATCAGCGATCACCTTCCAATAATCATGTTTATCAATAAGAATATGTCAGATAGAACAGTTCCAAACTTTTCAACAATGTCTGCAAGACATAAGTTCTAGGACACTGAAAGAATTTAGAGAAATAATCAGCACTATAGACTGAAGTCCTATGTTTAATTCTACAGATGCTGTTGAGTGCTACGATTCTTTTATAAGTACTTTCAAAACGCTTACTCCACCTCATTCCCAATCAAATGCATCCGTCCAAACAAGAAAGCTAGGAAGCCGTGGGTAAATGGTCACCTTTTGAAACTCATTAAAAAGAAAAACGTACTTTATGACTCTTTTGTGAAAACACGAGACGAAAAAAACATTACGCGAATTCAAAAAGTTCAGAAATTTTGTTAACGCTCAATTAAGACAAGCTAAACAGCTTTATTACGCGGCTAAATTCGAGTCATCCTGTTTAAGGCAGCCCGATATTGTCTGGAAGCAACTGCATTCTCTTCTGCGTAGCCAATCTCAAGATAAAGCCATCGTTAACTTGACTATAAACAATGAAATTATTTCCGGTAGTGAACTTGCAGATAAATTCAATGATTACTTTGTGAGTGTCGGGAATAGCACTTATAATAATAATGCCAAAGATAACATCTCCCGCACTAGCGAAACTACGTTTTTGAATCCCATGGATACTGCAGAAGTATTCTCGGTGTTTATGAATATGAAAAATAGCCGTAGTCGTGACTGTGATGACCTCTTAATCAAACCCGTTAAATTTGTACTAGATCTGATATTATCCGTGCATAACTCATTTGTGTGAGCTGAAAAGGCAAATGAGAATTGCAATTTAGAATAATAATAAACCCCAGAAAGCTACTCAAGTATCGGCACTTTTTTCCCCATTCATCTATTCGGATGGTGACATTCGTTAACGTGCATGCAGCTTGTGGGCCCTGCCATGTTGTCATTACGTCATTATTTTAATGTAATGTAAATGTTGACTTCACATTAGACAAGGATTATGTATTATTTTTGATGAAATATATAGATGCATAGCAATTTTAACTGCAGCTTGGGGGCGCCCCCATAGATGCGCCACCCCTCAGTTGGTCTTTGGGAGCGCGTCTCTAAACGCTCGCTCCTTTTATCGCACGGGAGGAAGCGCCATCTATCCCTTCACATCGGAAATAATTTTTCTTTCGAAATTAATGCATAGACGGCAGCACAAAAAAAAGTTTGGTATCAAAAAATATTGCCAATCTGGGGACAAAAAGAGTTCCCATTTTGCATTCTCTATTGGAGGTAAGCCCTGCGCATTCTCTATTGAGGCAAGAAAATCCTATGCCCTTTCTTCTTCAACATAAGTCCTGATAAACTCTAATTGTTCGCGAGTCAGCCTGATCAACTTCCAGAGCGTCGTCTAAGTAGCTAGAGCTTTCATTGCTTCAGGCGCGTCTTCACGCGTTTTTGCTGCCTAGTTCATGGGTTTGGTAGGGTTTCGTGCTCTCGGGGTTTATTTTTTTTTAGAATTCGGGGATGCTTTTTCGGGGTCTGCTTTTTCTCGCAGGTTCGGTGTTCTTCGGTGACAACTTTTGGTGTTGGTCAGAAAAACGGGGTTTATCGGAGATTATGTTGAAGAAAATGGGGCTTGTAATTCCCCAACTTCCGCGGAACATTCGCGTGACCCGAATGATCGAAAAACATCCCCGTGCCGACGAGGAAAAGAAACGAGATGTGGGGATCCAGAGCGGTTCATTGGAGGCAGTGTTTCGGGCCAAAATAAAACTGTAGATGAAAATTTTCTTCCCGCAAAGGTTGGGTTTTTTTTTTCTATTCCAGGACCGATTTTGATAAAACCTACTTGGAGGTTAATTCTAGTGGTTTCTCGGGATTTACCAAAAACACTAAAGCATAGTTTTTGGTCGTGCGAAGTGGGCACAAAGTTAAGTCAAGATTCCGTTATCCCCCGCTTCGAAGCGGAAGATATCGCAATCATGTCTTGAATTGCGACACTTCACGTCGCTGAGGAGGAACGACCTGTCTGTGCTATTGATACGTGCGTTTAAACGAAGATCCCACAGGCAATGGTAAATGCAGCGAGTGTTCCCTCTTTGTCCCACGCCCCCATTATTTATTTATTTTTTTATTATAATTTTTTTTTTTTTTGGGGGGGGGGGATTTTTGGATTCGTCCCTGGCACGAGCGCGCGTGCTTGACACGGACGCTGAAAGATCGGAGCTCGTTCTTTTATTTTCTGCCACGCTCACACTTAAAATGAAATGGAGTTTATTTTTTTATAGTGAATCTTGATAGGGGTTTAAACACCACCGGATGACTTTTTCTAAAGTAGCAAAGTCACTAATACTAATTTATACCAAAATTTTATGTGTCTAAGACAAACTGTTTTTGTTTTGTAATATTGTAGCTCTGACGGGTAGAAGCAAACTACGTGCCGCTATTTTTGTATTTCAGGCCGTCATGTTGCCTGTGTCTGCAAATGAAAGTTCCCAATATTTTTTTGCAGAACACAATTTCATATCCAGTGCAGCTACGAGCCCTTGCCTTGACGATGAAAATAATATTGAATCGTAAGCTCTGCTCGCAATTGAATATTATCGTAATATGTCTCGGTGGGTTCAAGAAAGCCGATAAGGAATCTTGTTCACATCTAGCTGGGCGCAATTAAGTTCAAAAAAATTAATAATGAGGGTTTTAAGACATCCTGTTTATTTTTAGTCAAGAATCTTAAAAATCAAGTAAATAAAGCAACTGTCGCGTTACTGCGCGATACATTTAATAAATTCACTCCTTTTGTGACCGTCCATATTAAAGGGAAGCTTGAATACTTCTTGAAAAAAACGAGTTCGAGGTGAATTCTGGCATATTTTTATCCCGTGATTTTGAATATCACGTTCGGTTTCCCCGAAGATGAAACCAAATGCAAGAAAAACGCGAAACACCTCAGACCTGTCATGAAGTCGTACTAGGATCTTCGGGGCCCCAAGCGTGTGTCGCTCGTGTGGGCGGCGCGGGTAGTTGCAAGCTTGCCAGGTATATTTTTTCGCACTGATGCACTGACATCAGTCGTCACGTCTTTTTCTGACCTTTTGAAAATAGCAAAAGTGCGCGTGCATAGCTTTGACAGGCGCTGAAGATGCGCGAGAGCAGAGATTCCGAAAACTCCTAGTACGACGTCATGCCCCGGGAAGGATCGGGCTTGGGCGGTGCTTTAAAAAAATTAATTTCTGTAGCCTCCGTGCACCAAATTGAACAATAATCTCGATATTCGTGATCCGTGAGGCCAAATGAAGGTCATTGACGTGTTTTTTTTTCTGAACTACAGAACCGCTTCCCAATCGTTATCTTCCTCTACCACACATTACACAATTACCAATCTGCCATTGGTAGAGACGGCAAAGAATTTCCCTTTACCCCAAAGCGGGCCACTGGGTCACTGAGTGATTCGTTTTCCCATAGTGGGAATAGAGGGACCAAAAGCAAAATAGTTCAGGAACAGGGAGAAGTTAGTCTGTCTGGAATCTTGATACCTATCGCTCGAAAGTGGACAAATGGACCTTTTCCCGGAAAGCTTCTGCGCACGCGTACATCCCCTCCCCTGGCCTTGCTTCCCGCTGTCACCATTTTCGCAGGGCAACGTTCCGGTCGACCAACATTTTCAGCACCTGTCTTTGCGCGTATTTCGTCTTTTTTGGCCATTCTTGTTTGAGTATGCGCTAGTATGGGGCATAAAAGGCAACGAAGATGGATGCGACAGCACGATGCCAATGTACTCTGACGGTCGGAGGTCAAGTTGGGCTGCTTTTTCATTTGTAGTTCGAACACAACTCCGCAGACGGCGCTCGTTACCGCGTCAGCCGCTGCTCCTGGTATACACCGGTGCAAAGCGGTGAACCTCGACGCGTGTGCGCCGGTGCCAGGTAGTGGGTGCTTCCGTATTTTCCAGAGTTGGAGAGCAGTCAATAACCAAATAGTTTCATTAAACTTAATGCTTTAGCAGTGGGTGAATGGAAGCACGGTATGTGCTAATAGAGGTCGGCTAGATTATTTGGGTACTTAAGAAAATATATTTATCGACCACGTGCTGAGTTTGTATCGGCACAAAACTATGTCGACACGCATAATGGCATTCAAGCTCGTAATTAAACGTCGAAAGCTCCGTTTTGAACTTGCACATTTTATTGAAACCTCAATTTGGTAGTAAAAGTTATTCGGGCGAGAATACATTGACCTCCGCCTGATATGGAGTCCGTCAAAGGGATACTGAACCGAAATTACGAGCTCACAAAACAAGGCTGGATGGATAGGCGGTACGCTGCAAAACCCAAATCATTACTCCTACAGCGATATCTCTGACGGATCGCCGCATTTTGGAAAAGAAGTGCGCGATTGAACACGCCCGACGAGGCCGATGTGACAAGTCACGTCACGATTCCCATTCCCTCTCCTCCTCGCTACGTCCCGTCGAGCTGGTGAACCGAAGCGAGGAGGAGAGAAGCGAGGCCGCTTCCTCTCTCATTCTCAAATTCTCCCAGAGGACAATGACGTCAAAAACCTCGCTTGATCGCGCCCTTCTTTTCCAAAAGTACGGCCATCCGTTCGAGATATCGATGTATGAGTGATGTTTTGGAGTTCGTAGCTTCCCGTTCAGCACTTCTGCAGCCTTATTTTGCGAAATCCAAATTTTGGTTCAGTACCGCTTTAAAGGACCTATGACACAATTTTTCTACTTTCGCTAAATACTACTTACAATAACTCCCTAATGTGGTATTCTCGCTCGCCGCTTGTTCGGAGAAAGGGGCGCAGGTCATCACTGTAGCATTTATTGAGTCGATGTTTCGGTGTTTGGCGACTTACGCCATGGCTGAACTGAACCGTCCACGCACCTCGCGCCCCGTGCCTTGGCCCCGCGCTCGGTCCTTGCTGCCCACCGCTTCGTCGCCCAACTCATCT
>JAZHYW010030051.1:0-29207 GCA_037355805.1 Ixodes ricinus
TCGTGCCGTCTCGCACTGACACGCGCGAGGCCGCAACAGAAAAGACTAAAGTTCCCTCCATGCATTGCGGCACCGGTGGCGTAGTCAAAACTGGCTGGTGAGATCGGTCTATTGGTGTCTCGTGGTGTGGCCAGAATTATAGCCAGAAGTGGTTGACATTTAGACAATAAAATAGACTCTAGCAAAGTTTCTTCGCAATACACTCTCAATCAAAATTCTATACGAGAGACTTTCCACGTGAAATTGTCATCAGCTTATTTAAATCTTTCAGAGAGTGCGAGGCAGTGCACCGCGTGCACCTTTACACCCTGCATGGAACTGGTATTCTAATCATTTAGCAAACCTTCGTAGCTGTATTACTACTTTCTGTATCCGAACTCAATTTGGACTTTATACCCATACATTGTTGATAAACAATTTTGAGGTGAGGCGATAACATGTACAGGGTGTGAAATAGCAGAAAGGCGCGTGCCGAATGCCGACACTTTGCGCATGAAAACCTACTAAAGTTCCAAATGTGAACAGGGAACTTTGGGTGGTGCCCCCGCCGCACATGCGTTTGCACAGCTGCAGCGCATGAAAATGCAAGAAGCTGGTGCTCGCAACTTGTGCGGTAAGTCCACGTTACGGTGTGACGAAGTATACACCGTTGCAAGTTGGATCCCTGCCTAACCTCGAACCGCGCTCCCAGGTAAGGCGGACCTACTCTCCAGCCAGGACGTTCACTGCTTGTCGTACAATGTTGTCAAGCGTCTCTTGCGAAAGAGAAGGAAATATTTTGAGAAATACAATAATAATTTAAAGAAAACAGAATGATCTTTTATTGTTTTCGGAAACATTTTGAGCACTTGGCTATTTTCATCTTAGTTAAAACCAGAAGGAAAATATAAACTCTCCCAAAGAATGCAAGCGGGAGGGACGTCAGGAGCCGCATGGCCATTGCATCAACGATGACTGCGCTCGAGGCAGCGCTGGCTTCCACGACGTGCTGGAACAGAGGCTGCGATCGTTACAGAGCTCCAACCCTAAACATGCCCCATCCTACAATATTTGATGCCACGATTGTATGTGGATACCTCACCCTGCGTTTCAGAAACAGTAAGTAAGGGCATCGGCGATGCAGCAGACTCTACCATTTTGTCCTCGTCCACCTCAATGACGTGCCCCTTAGCAGACCTCAACATGGCGGAAACGTTACGCGGCGCCAGCATCGCTCACAATGGCAGCGCACAGGAGCATTTCTTGCAAACGTCTATAGTAGAACTTTCGGTACATCGGTAGTTTAGCTCCATCATCCATGTTGCTGTACAAAGAACGTCCTCCAAATTGCGAGCTCAAAATCTTACTTTTACTGTAAGGCTCTTTGAAATATTAGTGGCTGGAGAAAATCAGGCATTTGCTCGAAGTCCTTATTTCGATCTCTTGTTCACGTTTCGCCTATTGAAAAGCAAGGTGAGATAGTCCAAGTACGCACCTGATCTCGTCAACCCGCCGTCTACTTCCACACAATAAATTCCGTCTGCAATGGTCAGCTTCACTACGGCAACGAAGCGTCTTCTTTTAGGACGAACGTGCGAACGCAGTGTCTGAAGCCAGCAATGGCAGACGCCATCTTCCGAATGCCGTCTACCAAAGAGAATGCGGCAATGATAGTCAAAGTCTGATGCGCCGTTGTGGATGTCGACGCTGCGAGCGGGAAACTGTTGCCTGGCGAACCCTTGGCGGTTCGGACGAAGCTGGCGCACGCTTCAGACCTGAGATTAATAGGAAGTTTTCGTAGACCGCGTTTCACCACCCCGCTAAGCCCTCCGCAACGAAGAAGCCCCTACTGCGCCTGCGCGCCGATGGCCCTGACTGTAGAGTTTCGGGTATCGTAGCGGGTTGCGGAGAGCGTTGTGGGAGGGCAAAAAACGATTCACGAAAGCTCCTTATTATAAATTTTCCCCGATCGGAATGAAGCGAAGCGAATGGGAGGGAGAGGGGAAGGGGAGGGGGTATTGCGATTTATTTGCAAGCCTATTGGCTAGCAGATCGAACTATAGCGGGCGCTCTGACCAGTTTGTTGTCCCCACACCACGGTGTTTACCCAACACAAGGCCAGTGAACATGCCCACAGGCCTTGTGGGCATGTTCACGTCTTAACGTATAAATACAGACAATAAACGAAATGACGTTCATTGTTAGTACCGGATCTCTCCAGAAAGCAGTCAGAGAATGCGAGCTTGACCCACTTCGGCTTTTGTGCATGTGCACCGCGAATAGCTGCATTGTTCTTGCAGGCCGGAGTGGTAACAAAAGAGCCCCTCCTTCCCCTCTGGCAACCTGAGAACATGAACTCCAGCCGAACGCTGACGCGGCGCTCGGTTAAGCCAGCCAAGCGCTGAGTAATTATTATTTGTTGTCCCTATCCGTGTAGTTTTAAAGTTAGCCGCTTGGGACGCCACGATCTGCTCTCCCCACGCTAGGCCTCGTTGGTAGCAGACGCCATTCTGAAGATGGCGCGGCTGTAGCTGGCTTAGAAGCTGCGTTGAAGTGTGCGTCTATTGGCTTTCGGTGACCATAGCAGACGGTTATTGGGCGGAAGGAGACAGTGGTGTGGCGAGATTACTAGGTGCGTACTTGAGTTCTTTCACCGTGCATTTGAATTGGCGGAACGTAAACGAAAAGAGTTCTAAATAAGGGCTTACACACTTCGGGATTAAAAACAGCGCAGAAGACGAAAGACCAGACGAAGAAGTAACACGGACACAGCGCTGAGTTACAACTGAGTTTATTGATAGCAAAATTGCAAAATATACATCCGTTGTCACAAACAAAAAAGGAAGAAAAGAAATTACAGGAGGAATTCAGCCCACGTGTTACATCACCAACAAAAAAGGCGCCACGACACAGCCATACAGAGCACGTGTTAAAAAACAAGCAAGTCAAGGAACTAGATCATTCATCTCTTTGCCTGATAGGGCCACTGAAGGATTGCTTACACATGTAGCACCCAACCTCGCTATCTCATCAGCCTCCAGAATTTCACGAGTAAGCTGGTCCCTGTGACGCTTAACAACCTCACACTGTTGGAAGTCGGGTAGGCAACCACAGTCGCGGCAATGAACGCCAGTATGACCAGACACGGTTGTGGAGTTGCTGTAGGTTTGCTCTCTTAACCTGTCATTGAGACAGCGGCCCGTCTTGCCAACGTAACGCTTGCCACATGTCAGAGGGAGGGAATGAACAACCCCCTCAGAACACGCGACGAAGCGATCCCGATGCCTCGTGTTGCAAGCTGTGGCCTCCTCGAAGAGGGGTTAACTGCTCTGCACAACCTTGACAACTTGTCCGGAGCAGAGAATAACACATCGACGTCACACCTGCCCGCAATGCGTTTTAGGTTGTGGGCCAAGCCGTGTATATAGGGAATGACAACAAACTTTCTTCTTTCCCTTCCGTTTTTGTTGTCGGCCTCTTTTTCAATTGTCACAGGCCTGCTCTTGATATCTTTGAGCAGAGACTCTGCGACCACTGTTAACACGTGGGAGGGGAATCCACCATCTGCGAGGCGGTCAGTTTGCCTGTCAAAGCTATGTCGAATTTTGTGTTAACAAGACCTCCGCAGAGCACGTGTAGAGCGAGTCCTCGCGAGTTCCCGCTTAACAATTTTTGAGTGAGCGGACTCGAATGGCAACAGTGGCTTTCCAGCACGCGGTTCATAGCCCCAACAAACATGGCCTGGGCAAATAGTTAAAATCACACCCAAGAATCGGATACATCCTGCCTCAGGCACCTCATGAGTCAAAACAAGTGGCGAAAGGCAATCACTAAAAATGCCTAAAACTTGAGTCATTGACGAAAGAAAGGAGAAGGCATCGGCATCTAACAGAACCAGAAAATCCTCTACATACCGGAAGAACTGTTGCAACTTTGGTTCCCCCAAGCCGTTCAAAGATAATGCGGTCAAGGCTCACTAAAAACAAGTCGCTAAGCACGGGGGCAATGCAAGCACCAATACATACCCCTTGCCGTTGCAAATAGATATTACCCTCCCAAGTCGCAAAAGTCGACCTAAGATACATGTCAAGGAGCTCCATGAAGCCCTCAACTGAAAGTCCCGCAGCATTTTGAAAGGCAACTGCACCAAACGCATCGATGCAGTCACGAATGCAGGTAAGGAGTCTATTGTGCGGCAAGGAGTAATATAAATCCTCAATATCGAACGAACAGGCCATAAAGCTAGTGCGCTGGTTGTCTTCAAGAAAAGAAATGACATTATCACAACTCTTTACAAGAAAAGGATCGTTAATATGAAACAGCTTCAATCTCTTTTGCAGAAACAAGGCAACAGACTTCTGCCAAGTACCAGCCTCCGAGACAATGACACGCAAAGGGCAGTCTACCCTTTGGCCGAGTGGGCTAGCGCACACCAGCTCCGATCACGTGGACCGAAAGCTCGCGCTGCAGAACCCAGGGATCCTGGGTTCAATCCCCACCCCTGCTCGTTTCGATCTGGATGAGCATCGTACCTGCGTGCGGTCGTGTATCACTTTCTACTGCGTGGTGCACGTTAAAGGCCCCAAGCTAGCGGTTGTACTGCACTGGCTAAATTGCTCATGTACAGCGAGTGACTCGTCGCATCTTTGAAATGGCTGACCAACTACACGCTGTATAAATATCCACACAACTCCAATTATTATTACCTTGTGCGTCTTTGCTGCAAAGAAAAGCTCCAAACTAAGCTGTTTCCCAGCGTCAACATTTCTGGCAAGCTGGTTAAGCCTCCTGCAAAGTTTTTGTCCGTGTATTTCTTCGTCTGGTCATTCGTCTTTTGCGCTGTTTTTAATCCCGAAATATGTCGTACCAACTCGCCCAGGCCTCAAGTTTAAGACTTAACACAAATGGTTAGTTTCCTCTAGCGCCTAACGTTTTGATAAACATTGCACAAAAATCATGTTTATATAACCAGCCACCGGCCGGTCCCTTTCCTCTGGAACATGATGTTAAAGTATCAAACTGACGAACTTCTGACAGGTTGACCAAACCTAAAATAGTAGTTAATGACGATGGTGACGACAACAATGAGAATAATGACGTCATTGGAATTTGACTCTGCAGGACACAAGTAGCATGGATCGGCGCATACGTCCTCACGGTCCTGCTCACATCTTTCGACGCCGGGGGCAACATACAACGGCAGTGTTCCCTGCTTGGAACGCTGACCATCCTCACGTTTGGCTTGGTCTTCTCCAAGGACTGGTCAAAGGTCAGTCCACGTCACACGTTTTTGCTGTATGCCAACGTTACTAGATCAACTCAGTTCTGGAACTCCCCAAGGAAAGGGTGTCCCCCTCCCTTTTTTTATGAACTTGAAGGGTTCCCCCGTCGTTTGAAGCGCCATCTAGAGGTTCGTTTCGAAACATTGTAAAACCTTGTATTCCATAAATAAGAGTTCTCTATAGACAGAAACTTTTACATCAAGTAGGGTGAAGCGCCATCTAAGAACCGTGCTTCAAAACCTGCGTATTCCATGGAGTACACATAGCAGGCGTCCCCAAAACGGTGGCACGCCCAGCGCCCAGAAGAGGACCTTGGGAGCATAGAGCTATTATAATGTTCGCTCAAGGTTCAACTGGTGCTAGTGTGTTGTCGCCAATTGAAGCAGACAGCAACCAGTCGAAAACTAACTTCCGGTAATGCATTTCTATTAGAAAAAGTGAGTGTATTTTCTCCTTACGCTCGATTATAAGAACTAATATCACGAATAATTTCTACGCACTAGGTAGCTTAAAACATTCCACAGTCAGGCAGACAAAATAATTGATCAGTTACGGCGTTTTTTTTTTAATTCATGGCATTAAAAACGGTGTTGAAATGGCTTTGTACATGTATTTATATTTACTGTGGGACACTGTTAGCGCGAACACGAAGTCAGCGCTTTTCACCATGGGGAATATATGCGTGCGAAACAAAAAGAACACTTAGAAGACCAAGAGATACGGCAAGAACTACGCAGTAACATTGTATGTGTGTGTGTACATTGCACGTAGAATCAAAATAAATTGAAGGCCAGGTAATATAGTCTGATTTTCAAGAAGTATTGCTTTATTCTTTCTGCTCTGAGCGAAGATGCTTTTTCTGTGTTCAAAATATCACCCGCACGCTCGAAGCCTTCGAGAACAAGTGCTTGATAAAAGCTGCCGGCAGAGAAAATAATAAAAAAGACACCTTTCGTAGCTGATATTCGTTTTTTTTTTTTGGCGTTTTGAATGTGCTTAACCGCTCGTAAAGATGCAGGACGGGGTCATTTTCATATATCGACACGACTGGCATATTAGCAATATATAAGCGTCACCGGAATGCTGGCGAACCTTGAACATACTCAATATTCCTTTTGGTTGTTATATTGCTTCCAATCGTCGCTTGTTTTTACACACCTGCTGTGGAACACAGGTTTGGATCTGAAATGCTGCAAAATTAAACATCGCTCACTGATTTAAAAAAAAATGGCCAACTAAAGCAATTACACTTTTACTGTGTTAAAAAAGGTACACACTATTTGGTGTGTACCCAGATAACAGAAGCTTTCCGTGTTATTTTCCCGCGAAGAGACAAAATGCCCGCTCGGTTTCCCCAAGGAATGCACAGGAGCAGCGCAAAAGTAGACTGGTTGCTGTCTGCTTCACTTTGCGACACGAAAGTCGACAGACACTAGCACCAGTTGAACCTCTAGCGTACATTATAATACCACGTGCGTCGCTGAGCGAGCGCGAATGGTTACCGTGCTTGGCTGTCGCGCGGAGGATTTGGTTTCGATTCCAGGAAGCGGAATGTTTTTTTTATTTATTCTTTCTATATTTGGCATTCTCGTAAATTCGAGAACTGTGTCGTCTGATTGAGTTACGAATGTTCTACTTGCCGAACGTTCTAGGACGAATGTTCCAGAAACCGACGCGACTACAAAAGGTGCTTCGCGTGGCAAGCCGGGGTCAGCCTCGCCCCATCGTTCGATCCTGCTGTTACTCCGATTTCGACTTTCGCGACGCTTTGTTTTTAGCAATTCTGCTTCCTTTTTGTTTTCGGCACAAGTTCGCACCATTACATGTTTGATATTTCCTCAGTTTCTCTTTGTTTCTTTACCTCGTCATTCGTGACATTTGGTGGAGGCGCGGGGTATCGCATTCTATGCCCGTGAAGCGTACCCCTCCGAAGACGCCCCGGCCAAGTGAGGTGCTCAGGCCCAGGAGGCTATCCTTCACAGAAGACTCCAACGCCCGAGCAAGCCGCCATACCAAAAGCCAACTCCCGGAATGCGGACCCGTGCCGCAGAAGCCACAGAAGAAGACCGCGACGATGACTGCCCCACCTGTCGTCATCTTTCCCGTCACTCCCCGCACTCCGAGGCCCTTTCACGACGAAGCCCGCGAAGATGTAGAGGACTGGCAGGGACTTTCCGCTCAAGTACGAAGACTGAAAGCGTTGGGATACCCAAGTTTGGTAATATATGACGTCGCTGAATCCTTGATGACCTCAAATAAAAAAACGTGGCACAGAAAAATACAGAAAACACCGACCGACTCTTCTGCCATATATACACCGCTTGTCTTACAACATGTACAGGGCAGCATTGAAGTTTCAAGTCCAAGTCGTGCTTTCAGCACCGGACAAACTAAAACGTCTCTGCCCTATGATCAACTGCCAACAGCATCAACAGGCAGAATGCAGTGTCAAACATCGACTCAGATATGTAGAGTGTCAAAGTGGAGTGGTATACCAAATACCATTTACTTGCGGGACACAAAGGACACAAGCTTCACAAAGGTGAAGCTGGCAATTTAATGTTATGATTATAATGCAATCAAATGCAAAGGTGCAAGCGAGCTGGACAAGAATGACGAAAATAATCCCTGGAGAAGGAGCTTCACCTTTGTTGGTGTTAGACTGGTGGCAGCTGATATAACCCGTTTGCTCTACTGACGTCTAACCCCTGGTTAGCTCAGTTGGTAGAGCGCTCCACATGTAATGGAAAGGTCCCGGATTCGATACCCGGATTAGGCGAATTTTTCGGTCGCGCACCAGTCACCTATCGGTGTTTGGAGATTTGTGTTTGTCCTTTGTCCCTCTTGTTCCCCTTCTCCAGGGATTATTTTCGTCATTCTTGTTTAGCTCGCTTGCACCTTTGCATTTAATTGCATTATAATCAGTCATAAAGATCCCGCTCACCAGTTCTCGCGCTTCTGACGATGTCACCGCAGGGATGGTTGGCGTGTAGATCCTCGAAGGAAGGGCTCCGTGCAGGGGCTGGGTCCGCGACGAGCTTGGTTGGTGCTCCCGTCTTTTACACGTCTGTCCGGGGCAGAGTTCGGCTCTCGGGACCATGGGTGTGGAGGTGTTCCTTTCACTGAGCCGCCCTCTGTCCGACCACCCCGAGCGTACATATGCGCTCGCGTCAGCTGCGGCGTCTTCTCTTCTTTCACAGACAATCTGCACCATCACAACTGGCTAAATTTCTCATCTACAGCCTAAACTACTGCCACCATACCTCGAAGGCAGACCGACCTAATGCTGTCTAAACACGAACGTCCATTGTTTGTTTGTTTTTTCCCGGTTTATTTTGTTCTTAACGCCGGGACGAGTCAATACCACGTAGAAGACAAGGCATGCGCATGACGTCATCGTTAGTGGCTAACCGACCCGCCCCAAGTGGCAAACACGGCGTATCTCGACGAGAGACGCCTCAAAGTGGCAGACGCGTCCGTCTTGGCGTCGCCGTGTGCTGACGTCACGAGCGTTGTCAGAAGCTGCACGACGCGCTGGTGGCAATGCTGACGCTCGCTAGGTGGCGCTGCGTGGATTCACTAGCGATGACGCCTGGGGGGGGGAGGTGAAGGCTTTCTTACTAGGTGGTATTGCACGAGTACCCGCGAAGTGCCAATGGCGTTCTTCCAGATTCGCTGTCACGAGGTGCTGGGTCCGCTGCTGCTGCTCTACTGCCAGGCCCTGCTGTTCCTGCGCATGGACTTTGGCCTCGCGCTGGCCCAGTGCCTCCACCAGAAGATCTCGGGCATCTTCGGCATGCTCAACGAGGGCGCCAACTTTGTCTTCGGCCACCTGGCAACGGGCATCGACATGACGGAGCACCTGGGCGCCCTGGTTCGGAACCCCGGGAACAGCACCAGGGTGTATCCGGTCTTTGCCTTTTCGGTAACCTTCAGTGCCTCCCTGACGCGAACGCATTGAGAAGACGGGAGGACGCACCGAGAAAAGCGCATCTCTCTTGCTGGTTAAGAGTGAAGGATAATTGCTCCTCCCACAAGGCCTTCTGCCCTTTCCACATCAGTGGAGTGAATGTTGGAGAGGAGGCAAGCCCTTTCACCCCCTCCTGGTTTCTTCTCTAACATTCGCTCCACTAAAGTGGAAAGTTCAGCGGGCTTTGTGGGATAACCTTGTCCTGCACCCTCAGAAAAATTGTTTTTTCTTTTTGTCATGCGATTTATTATGGCGTTAGAAGGCTACCCAATCCATATTTGGCTACAGCGTCACATATATTCTTAATAATGTCGAAAACGCCACTGCGCGAAACCGAAACCTAAACTGGACTGGGAAAGTAGAAGAAATATAGAGGGGTGAGTTCCAGAAATTACGTGGCTGTGCAACTTTGTTTTTTCAATCAACGTATTTGCAGTTTTTCATATGACCCATGACTTTGATTACATTTGGTGCGTGTGTATGGTGGCTAGGAGGGGAAGTGCGACGGGCGCCGTATGCGCTCAAGGATAAAGAGGGGCGCGATACGCGATGAACATTTTGAGAGAGCCTAGATTGTAGAGAGGGTCAATCTCGAACCATGGGGTACGTTTACAATTCAATGGCGGACGCCACCGGCGAAGATTGGTCGGAAGTGCGCATGCGCTGTGTTTTCGCGTGGCGAGGAGGAAAGCAGGCGGAAAGGCTGAAACGCTCGCAGACGAACAACGCATTCGTCACCTCCTCGCAGCTCGTATTGCAAACGCGGCCCATACACCACGTGACCCCGACCGAGCAGTTGGACACACTCTGTAATGCAGGATCTCTCAACATTTTGGGGGCCGCTGATTCGCCTGATGGCTGCAGTGCCCCTAGCGATCCCCAAACATTTCTTCTCGGAATTTTCATCGCGGAATTCAGGCGCACGACCCGTTTAACGGGTGAAACGTGCGCAATTTATGTAGTTGCGGAAACCTGAGTTAAAATATAAAGAAGCTATGTGACCTTTCACCATACGCGCGACGGGCAGCGCGTATGTTGCGATGAAAATCTTCACCACCGCGAGTGGCGCAGCAGTCTGCAGGCGAGTCGCTTTCATCGCGACTCTGTGCAGCCCTTCCTCCTGCCCGTCGCACTTCCCCTTCCAGCCACCACGGAGAAGAGAGTGGGCGGTTTTCGGGCGGAAAGAAAACGAATTTCGAGCCGCAAATTGTGTTCTGGGTAGCTGGGCTATCATATGTCAAGTACAAGTAAAAAGCATAAACACCCTGTCAGTGTCTCCTTCACCTGAGTAGAATAATCGAGGCGCTGAACGTCCCCTTCCTCCGTGGAACGTCATCATAGTCGAATGGAGCCAACTCAGCAGTTGTACCCGACGCCAAGCGTTCCTGAACCCTTTGATTGGACGCGAGGCGCCGGCCGAGCGCTGACGCTGCACTTGTGCGCAATCGGCGCTCGATCTTACTGTGATGACGTCAAACGCCCAGTGCACGGGCGTTGATCATTCTAGAATCACTGAATGTTCCCAGAGTACCGAAACTCCTCAAGCTTCGTTTCAGAGCTATAATGGCGTCGCAGCAGTCGCGCTCCAACCCATCCTCAATATGGCGCTGCCCCGTGCGGTCGAAGCGAAGCGCGTACGCAGTATAGCGTCCGTTCTCGTGCGAGCTCTTTAATTTACTTTCCTGGTCTGTGGCGACACTGGTTTGTTTTAAAGCGATAGCTTTACGGACGACACATTGCAGAGCTTTTGACCTCGTGGGCTGTCTCCGCCTCACTCGCGAAGAAGAAAAAACCTCTTGCCTCCCCTCTTGGGGCGAGAAGAGGGAAGCCAGGACTTCCCGTCGGCCGCGCCGCGCGAAGAGAGTGAAAAAGGTAGCCCGGCGTCTCGTTAAAAATGGCGTGGCGAAAGGAGAATCTTGGTGTCGTCTGCGTCAAACAGTTGTCTCCAAACCTTCCTCGCGTTATGTGAAACCCTACTTTGGCATTACCCAGTTGCTAAAGCGAAATGTTGGATGGTTTTAGAAACTTACACCGCGCTTACTCATTTATTTCGCGGATCACCGAGCACTGATGTTGGTCGTCAGGGGCATCCACGACGCCGTCCTCAGGTACGTGACGGCACCATTCCACCCGCAACGCGCGACCGTGATACAGCTATCGCTCTCGTTTCTTCGCACATTGTGGGCGAAAAGTACTGACTTTTTTTCGGCTCTGGCAGCTGCGAACGACATGCCGCTAGACCGTCTGGCGATGCTTGCGGACCGCACCGCTGAGTACGCTTCACCGTCCATCGCGACTATCACGCCGCACGAACCGCCTGCCTGGGAAACAGCCCTCACAAGACTCGCGGCGCGCACCGAGGCGCGCATGGAACAGCTATCCTGCGCTGTTGCCGCTGTGAGGCTGTCGCACGAGACAGCTTCCCGACGAACGAGGCGAGATATGTCTCAGACGCCTTCATCCTCGCGGCGCGCCTCACGGTCAGCCGAGAGATCGCTCTGCTGGTACCACAGGCGATATGCAGAAAGTGCCACGCGCTGCCAACAATTATGTTCCTGGTCGGGAAACCCCACGGCCCGTCACTAACAGCGGCAAATGACTACGGCCAACAACCAAGCCGCTTGTTCTACGTTATGGATACGATATCTGGCCTACGCTTTTTGGTGGACACGGGGGCTGAGGTTAGCGTCCCGTAAGCGTCATGACTTGAGCGTCAGCAGGCGCAGCACACCAGACCTCTACGAGCAGTCAACAGCTCTGCCATCGCCACCACAGCCAGAGATCTTCACCATCGACATTTACTGCGACGACTTTTCGGCTGGGTCTTTATTGTTGCAGATCTTCGCGAGGCCATACTGGGAGCGGACTTCTTGGCGAACTTTGGCCTGGCCGTTAACATGTGTGACAGAAGCCTCACGGATGCTACGACATCATTCACCATTCCGGGTATTCCGTCGTCATTTGAAGCTTCTCCGATGCGCCCTTTGGCGGCGTCTTCAAAATATGAAGCCATCCTCGCAGAATGCCCATAACCCGACCGTGCAACACGGAGGTACCAGCCAAGCATGCCCTGACACATCACATCATTACCAAAGGCCTCCAGTTCCTGCGAGACCTCGTCGACTATTCGGAGAGAGACTTAACATCGCGCGCAGATAATTCGAACGCATGCTGGAGCTTGGCATCATCCGCCCCTCCGCCAGCAGTTGGGCGTCGCCTCTTCACATGGTCCCTAAGAAAGATCCAAACGACTGGAGGCCATGCGGAGATTGTCGAGCCTTGAATGCGTGCACGGTACTTTGCCCTTTACTCTTTGCCATACTTTCACGATTTCTCCGCTGGCCTAGCTGGAACCAACATCTACAGCAAGGTAGACCTTATTAAGGCCTACCACCAGGTTCCAATCGAGCCAGCGGATGTGCCCAAAACCGCCATCACAACTCCGTTCGGACTCCTTGAATACGTTCGGATGCCCTTCGGCCTCCGAAACTCCGCGACAGACCTTCCAGCGCCTTATAAACGAAGTCACCAGAGGCTTTCACTTTATCTCCGATTATGTTGATGATATTCTCGTGGCCAGCTCCTCTTCGGAAGAACACAAGCAACATCTGAGACTTTTGTTCGACCGGCTGCAGGAGTGCGGCCTCGTCATCAATGCGAAGAAGTGCGCTTTCGGTGTCGACGCGTTGGACTTTCTAGGCCACAGCATAACATCCTCGGGCATCCTACCACTCGAAGAAAAGTCCTGGCAATCCGCGATTTGCTCTCAACCTACCTCTGCTTTGCAGAAGCTTCGCGAGTTTCTCGGGCTGGTAAATTTCTACCATAAATGTATTCCCCACTGTGCCGAGATTCTACAGGATATGACGGACTTCCTGAAGACCAAGAAAGCGCCATCATCGTCACTTAAATAGACCGATGAAGATGCATCAGCTTTTTCCGCCGTGAACGAAGCCTTGGTCAACGCAACCCTGCTTGAACATTCACGAACTGAGGCTGCTACCCGTCTCATGACCGACGCGTCCTGTACAGCTATAGGTGCTGTACTACAGCAGCTTCTCTACGGCAAGTGGAGGACACTAGGTTTCTTCTCTCAGAAGCTGAAACCTGCAGAAACGCGATATAGTATGTTCGGACGTGAACTCCTTGCCATCTACTTTGCTCTAAGGCACTTCAGGTACATCCTGAAAGGTCACGAGTTCCACGTCCTTACAGACCACAAACCCTTGACTTACGCGTCGATGGAAATCACACAGCCTACTGCTCCCGAGAAATCTGACAACTCGCCTACGTATCAGAGTTCACGGTAGATCTCAGTCACATAAAATGACAAGACAACTCAGCAGCGGACGCTCTTTCCCGCGTCAAATCCCTTTCGGCGCTCCCTGGGCCCGTTTGCTCGAAGCGCTAACCGCGGCTAAAGTTAGCCGCAGTACCTAGGAGAGGGATTTTGAAATCACGTAACTGGCTCGGTAGGGATGCGGGGAAACATGGCGGTGCCCCGGTGAGTGAGCGCCGCTCGCTTTGGAATTAATATGTCGTCGTGGCTGCAATGTCGGGCTCGTTAGTCAGCAACGAATGGTGCAGGAGGCTTTCGCTTTGCCTTACCTCACTTAAATCGCAAAGCATGAGCAATCACCTCACCGCATTTTTTTAGATAGTCTTTCGATTCTGGCCATTCGTAAACCTAAATGAACGCGATAATTGTCGGCATGGCAACGTCTTTGGAAAGCGGATTGCCTTGACTCAATCGGCCGGGTATTGATAGCACACAAAAGCAGACAGCGTTCCGATCACGGTGGTCCCAATTGACTCCGTAAGTGATGACGTCACAACATGGCGTCTGGGTCCAAACAAACCGTTGCTAGGGGCGTTGCTATGGACTAATGCATGGAGACTCCACATGAGGCTAGATTTTTGCTTGCAAGTAAGTAAATAATTTTTTGTAAGCAACCTAACTTCTTGATATCGAATTATGAAGATGTTCTTGTCGTCTCAGTGTCGTATTGCAACGATGAAAGCCATTTCTGAAGTATTGCAGTCCGCTTTGCGTTGGCAGCAGACGACATGATAGATTTGCTGGCCTCTGTTGCAGCGGGCGTCTTCATTGAATTGCGTCGGCAAACGAGCGACAAAAACAAGTGCATCACCATGGCCGTAGAGGCCTCCGCAATGTGCGTTTTTTTTTCGGTGAAGAACCCAGCTTAGTTACGAGGGGTGAAAATGGAGTAAAATCAAACCACGTCATGCAGATCGACGACGACCTGAAGTGCATTACCGGCGTTAGTGCAGGCCAGCATGAGAAACAAATCGTACGCCGTCGAGGTAAGTCGGTTGTTATTTTGATTATTGCATGCGTTGATAGGCTATGCAAGAATTGCATGTCTATCGCGATTTCGCAGTATTTTGCTTTTTTTTTCTTTGGTATACATTAAATTTCGTGGATGTGCTCTTTTGGTGAAGATTCTCATTGACCCCGCGATGCGAGTACAATCTGTAATAAACTCACCTTATGTTTTTTACCCAGTTTTTTCGCGCTTTGGGGTCTTACGGAAATGTGAAGAAACTGCAAGAATCTCTCTCCACGTGATGGTTACAACCAGGTATACAAAGCACCCTCGCATAGCGCGAGTCCGCAAACAAAATTTGTGATCTCAACCGTTCGCCTGAAGTGCTTTTCTCGCGGGTGCAATGCGATCTTTTAGCAGACTATCATCTCGATCGACGCCCGGACTTTCGATAAACCATATTTTGCATCGCACCCCACTATGAAATCTTAAAAGTGTATGAAACTCATTATATTTCAAACAAATTCGATGTCAGAATATCGTCTTTATTCACACGATTCAAACGACGGCCCCACTTGGGCGGCCGGCGTGCGGCAGACGGCATACTTCCTGCATTCGTCGTCTGCTGCAGGCATATCTTGAGGACCGGAAGTTGCAGTCGTAAATATTTCATAAACGAGCGATTACCGGCAGACTTCTGTCGAAACATATATGACATTCAAGCTTTCTACATCTGTGATTTTTATAACTTTAAATCCTACTCCTGATTTTTGAGCGGTCGGGTTTTCGTAGCGAAACGGAGCCACATGTATTCGTCCATAACAACGACCCTAGCAACGGTTTGTTTGGACCCATGACGTCACACTTACGGAGTCAATAGACCTTTTTCTAAATTACCCAAGCACCGAGGTGCATGCTACGAGTGTACTTACACGCGTTGCACGTGCTGTCGTCTGCAGTAGTAATTTGTTCTAAAGCAAAAAGTCTAAAACAAATTTTGCCTTGCACGCGCGTTCGCCAAAGCCTTATTATGATTACTTACTTTGAATATTTTATAAGAGGAAAGCCACGCGCGCGGACCGTAGATATACAGTATACTATACTTCGTTTCAGCTTGGGTCCAGACGCAGCCGATGCTACAGGCACGAGCGTGTGGCCCTGAACCAGGGTTGGGCAGTATCGCGATACAAATGTATCGCGATAGTATTTCAGGAATACATTTCGTATTTGTATTTCTGTATCGCGATACATTTTTTCACCAGTATTTGTATTCCTGCATCTAAATACATTTTGAAATGTTTCTTTGCATCGCGATACAATCAGTATGAAATGTATTTCGCTACATTTCTTACAAACACTCTCCCTCGAAAAAAAAAAAAAAAAGTCCGCACGCTTTTTTTTTTTTTACTTTTCAGGGCATGCTATGCTGACCAAGGTTCCTTCCGATTCTCCAGACTATTTTTCTATGCGTCCTCCTCTCCCTTTCGAGAAGTGTGGCGTAGTCGGGGACTCGGAACCAGGTGGCGTGCCAGGAGTGGAGTCAGAGCACCTAGTGCCGCAGGTCCTTTAGGTAGGGGTTTCTCGAGTCATTGTTTGGTGGCATCCAAAGCCCCCTGCTAACCGTCTCTCTTGCCTTAGCGTGCACAGTAGACCCAGCCGGCAAAGCTGAGTCAGACACAGTCCGTTGCAGCACGAGCCTGGCGGTGGTTGACTTGAAATAGTAGGATGACTCACGCACTGAAGTTCAACAGATATTCGAATGCGTCTGCGGCTGCGCCCGTAATATTGCACGGCTCACGGGTACGTCATCAGATGACTTGAACGTGACCCGCTGCTCTGGGGATCCGAAACCCAGGAAGGAGGCCAGACGTGGCCTCGCTGTGCCGACCCAGACTTCGTACACCTGCGACTCGTCTCGAGCGCGCTGTTTCTCGGTGAGCTCGCACCTGTGCCGGCAATATCAGGTCGCAATCCACGAGGTCTCTGTTTGGGTGATGCTAGGCGAAACGTGATGACTGCAATCCATGCGTTGGTGGGGAAGGGTCTGCTGGAAGGACCTTCACAACAGGGATGCCATCGTAGAGTTTTTCCAACCGTAACAGAAGATGACACACGTATTCCAGGATGCTTCAGGTGGTCCACTATTCTCGAAAATTCCAAATGACACTGCCTGCAGATCTTCAACAAGGTAACTTACAACGAAAGTACCTATTGTACTTTCATACAACAGCGTGGTAAAATTTTATGTTCAAGGTCACACCTACAAATAAAGAATACTAGTTCATTCCACCGTGACGTCATGTGATCAATATTGGCAGGGACGTCCTTATTGGACATGGACGTGGTGACGTTTTGATGGGATTTAGGGTGACATTGAATTTATTTAGAGGTCGAAGTCTTTTCGCATCCCTTGTCAGACAGACAGGATTTCAGGGAAGGGACCGTGGTCAGTCCTTGATGGAACGTTTTTTGAGCCCATTGAAGACTCGTCGTCCTCCGAAACCACTAGCTTCAAGGCACAGTGCCAAGCCTACGGGAAAGTAATTCAGGGATCAAAAACTTCCACTTCAAAATTCAAGCTTCAGTCTCAGTTGGCGTCTCTAACAAATATAAAAAATGTATTGCAGTATCAGTATTTCTGTATTTGTATTTCTGCCCTCCTGAAAATGTATTCCTGTATTTGTATTTTCAAATACTTTTTGCCTCTATTTAAAATGCATTTCCGATACGTATCGCGGTACATATTTACAGATGTATTTTAGTATCAGTAATTTGGCTACTATTTTAATGTATCCCAGTAATTGTATTTCCAAATACATTTTTGAGTATTTCTGCCCAACCCTGCCCTGAACAGTGCCTGTACTGCACGAGCGCGCGTGCTTGGCAGGGGCGCTGGAAGCCCGGAGCTCGCGCTTGTAGCATCGGCTGCGTCTGGACCCAAGCTGAAACGAAGTTTAGAATACTTGGGTAGTGTTGGGACCGGAGGGGCTCGCCTGAAGCGCGTGGTATTGATCGCGACAGGTGTCGACACCGGCGCGTTATCCAGAAGGTGTGCGCATGCGCGGCTGCACGCGCGAAAATATGAATCTTTGGTGCCGCTTTGGTGCAGTGCACATAGGATTTCTGATACAGCTACGACCTGCCAGCGGTCGTACCGCGGCATCAATGGACCTTTTGGCGAATATGTGCTGCCACCTATAGGGCGATGGGCGAACCTGAGGCGCACTGGGTTGGAGAGTATTTGTAGAGAAAACAACGGGATGAAGCTTATCACACGGAAAGCGAAAAGAGCTAGTTCCACAACCCGGGCAATAATAGTTCCGACAGCCGAAGGCTACACAGTTCACCGGCATGATTGCGGTGCACGTCGTAATCTAGAACGGGCGTCGTCAGTACGATGACTCGTGTTCACCTTGGTCGCAACATCAAAACTTGAGTCTGTCTGTCTATGCTGGAAAAAGCGGTGGAGAAACTGCATCGTGACGTCGCCGGTGGGAGGAGCCTAATCTCCATCGCCAACAAACTACATCGGAAGAGAACTGCACCGTGACGTGTCCGGTGACGTCGCCGAACAGTGGCGATTGAGTTGAAACTACATCGTTTTTTTTTCCCTACAGGGAATTTCGGAGAATCGCCGAGTGGGCTAGCGCACACCAGCTCGGAGCACGTGGAGCGAAAGCTCGCGCTGCAGAACCCAGGGATCCTGAGCATCGTACCGGCGTGCGGTCGTTAATCACTACTGCGTGACGCACGTTAAAGACCCCAGGCTAGCAGTCGTACTGCACTGGCTAAATTGCTTATCTACAGTGGGTAACAATGTCGCCATGTTCAGGCAGACTAACCTCCTGCGGTATAAGCAACTAACGACAAATTTTACTTTTTGACTTTGTTTGACTGCGTTAGTGCAACTTCTCTCGTGCTGCACGAGAAAGAAAAAATGTTCCTTCGGGGGTTAAATTTTCGTTGAAGTAGGAAGCAAAAAAGAAGAAAAGAGAATATTTCCCTCAAGTTGGGTTTGTAGTAGAAGAGGAGGAAAAGAAAATCAGTTGTTAGTCCCACGGTGTGTATGGTCTTTTCTTTATGTGTATGTTTATTCTAGTTCAGCTGGCCTTACCTGAAGTAGTTGCTTTAAAATAAAGTATATATATATCTCTCTCTACCTGAAGTATGAACGAACTAGCTCAACTTAAGCCTGTTACCGTTGCTTGCTTGGCTTTTCGCTCAGCCAAATCGCTTATATGGGGTGCACTCAAATGAAAACACAATCGTGTTGAATCGTGTAAGAGTATTTAGAATATTTATCGATCACGCCGCTGAACTTGCATCGCTCGAAGAACTTCCTTTTTGTGAGCGCCTTCTCTGCTTGAGTTTGCTGGAAACACAGCCACTTCGATCCGAGGCAATCGATGATAGCGTTGGTGACATCAACAAGTACGCGACTCACAGAGCACTGGTGAACACCAATGTTTTCGTCGCTCCCGACGGTTCCCTGGAAGCCGCCAGCGGCGTAGAAGCGTAGAGCTGCGAGGACTTGTTGTTCGACCGTCAGCACACGGGGCCCTTCACGACGCCGCTGGAGCTTTCCGCGAAGCTGGTCGCACAGCCAGCGAGTCACCCCTTTGGTCAACCGGTATTCGCACCACAAACCTCGCATCGCTCGTCTCGAAAGCATCCCGGTGATCTCTAAAAACTCGATCCGCTGGCGAACCCAACAGTAGAGATGCATATGTTAGGGTCGCCATCTTTTACGATGCAGATTGATCTCCGGCTTCGTCTCGACCACTCAGTTAACTGCATCGTCAAAGTGCATCGTGACGACATTTTGACGTCACCGCCAACTGCATCATTTTACGAGCATAGCTCGAACTGCATAGGGAAAAACTACATTTCAACGTCATGTCACGTGACCCGAGAGAATAGCCAATCAGTGCCCGATGCAGTTTTCTACATCATTGAGTTTGCGTTCCAGCATAGATAAACTGGACTCTCGATGCTCTTATTTTCTTCTTCTTCTTCCGAAGCGCCCAAAGGCGAGAAATGCAAGATGGCGGATTGTTTGAAACTATACCTGTTTTCACCTCAAGAACCATAGGAAAAAAAGTCCGGTTTCACGCGGATGATTACTAATTTTCACCCTTAGGTGAAGATTTAAGATATATTTATTAGCATTTTGGAGTGGATACACGTTATCTTATCAAGGAGTACACGTTTCAAACGCCAAAAGCATCGCCTGTGCCTCCGACAACCAAATCTGGTGAGAACTATTTCGCGCGGCGCATGAACAATGCGCAAAACTTACTGTTTTCTTGAGGTGAAAACGGGCAAAACGGGTATAGATACTCTTGAACTCAGGCGCATCAAATAGTCCGCGCATGCGCACCGCGTATTTCTACAAAAGGTCCATTACGCTGCGGCACGATCGTTAGCAACATGGTGCTTCAATGTATTGGACGGTACAAGCTACATTACCCTTCCTTTACATAAAAAACATTTGCGAATTTAAAGAAGCGGATTGGAAGTTGTTTCAGCATAGAATTAGCTGCGACTTTCGGTTTGTCGGATGGTGAGCATTTTAAATGTAATGCCCATTTTCTTGGTCGCAAAGGCCGAACATTAGATATTTGAAAGGGATATCTAAAACTCGGAAGCAGCTTTTTTTCCTATCTTATTTTATAATGGAACGAAACGGCACATACTAAAGTCCGAAATTATTTTAGTATGTTTTTAATACCCCAGGTTAACTTCTCTGTCTTCTTTTCTGTCCGTCTTCTTTTTCTTGACATTAATCAGCTCGCTTCACTTGACACTCATTCTTGTGTTCATTTATGCGACGAACCACCCAAGCGACTGTCGCAAAGGGGTGAGAATCTTTTATTTCTTCATGGCTGCCACGACCATCCGAGGACCACCCGACGTTCACTTGTAAGAAATGGCTTATAAGCCGTGGAAATTTTTATCACGCGTTTTAACATTGAACTTAAGTCCAAAAACTGAGACAACGTGGGCTGAACAAGTAATGCTTTATAAGATTCAAAGAAGAAAACAAGCAACTATCTAACATAATTAAGACCAGGAAAAAACAGCACACGTAATTAAGGCAAGGTAAAAGTTGTTATAGTTTACAGCACGGCATTGAAATACATGATTACAATGTGCAGCGCCTACATGGTTACAATGTGCAGCGCATACATGGCCCTGAAGGTATACTTGGCATACCACATCAGGTAAGTTGTCGAAACAAATGAACACCACCCTTTCGATGCTGATCTTGTTAGACTTCGGCTCAAGAGCAGTCTCCAAATAAGCAACACCGTAGAAGTTGCTGAACTTGTGAACAACCCAGTAGAGAGTTGGCATAGTCAGGGAGCCTAGCGCGTCGCGATCGATGCCTTGTGGGATCATGGCAGGAGCTTCGCTGTTCACCACTGGTGACAACGGGTCAGTTTCTCGAGCGAGCCCCGAACGCTTTGCAACGATGGGCTCTTGTGAACTTGCCTTCCGCTTCCTTTCCTCTCGTCCTGCGGGGAGGTTATCACTCAGGTCCTGGGGTACACTTGGCAGCAGAGTCGGTACCGCGTCTAGCGTAACCGCTGGGTGTCCACGAGGGATCCTCACATCCTTTCCGCCGATGATGTGGACGTAGTCTCGAAGGATGAAGCGGGGCTCGAAGTGCAGCTCGCAGACAGCGCTCGTTTCTTCAAGACGCTTGTCCGATTGCTGCAGATTCTTCTCCCAAAGATCTCTTTTGGCTCTGTCCTTTGGAACGCCGAAAAGGGACGCCGTTTTCACTCCTTTCAGTCGGATGGGGCCCGTTTTGCAACCAGGTGCAGAGCAAGAGTTCTGTCGCTGTTTCGCCGGCGGCATTTCGGTTACGCGTTCACCATCCGCAAGATCAGAACACAAGATTCAAAGCATATTACGATCGAACACACGGAACTATGAAGTCATGGTCCCGACCACTGATCTCTATTTTAGTAGGCTGGATCGCGGATCGGGAGCCCGTCGGTGTCGCCACCGGCGGCCATTGCTTGACACCAGGCAATACATGCAAGTCTATGGGAGAAACGCAAAAAAGTAAGAATATTGAAGCATGTACGCTGTGCTCGGAGGCGAGTATTTTATGGTGTGCTGCGATCTTTATGTCGGGTGTTTGGAGATCGAATCGGTATTTGTCAAACGTTCGAACGCCGATTAAAAAAATCAAACGTACCGGAGCACCTACGGCTGAGCTGGCGAGCTTGCTCTCGTAGTGGAGTAAACAAAGGAACTTACCGTCAATGAGACTGTCCTCGGGGAAGCCCATAAGTTGATGAATGACAAAGAAGTTCCATTTCGACAGCGGCTTTCCGGGAGTGAGCGAATTCCGCGTAGCAAAGCCTTCGAGCTTGTCGTCTGCTAAACCCAACTCAACAAAACCGCCACCGACTCCGCGGTAACTCTAGGTAACTCTCGCTTCATTGAGCTGCATTACAGCGGAGTCACTCTCGACCACAAAATATTTATTTATAAGAACTGCGAGGGCTGTCAGTTTTAATGTTTGTACGCAAGCTATTTGACGGGCTTATCGAAAAGCATCCAAAAAGTTTCAGTGCCGACAACAGCTTAGAAACGGGGGAAACGGCACTTTTTCTCGTTCTTCCCATAGACTCCCATGCATTGGCTGGTGTCAATCAATGGCCGCCGGTGGCGACACTCGGCCCCAGCTGCCGAGGCCGCGGTCCGCGATCCAGCCTACTACAATAGAGATCAGTGGTCCCGCACACGCGCACCGCTCGAAGAGAAAAGCACACGGAACTATACTCTGTTTCAATTTGTGTCGTACCGCAGGAAAAGCTACAAGCGCAGAGCTCCTTGCTCTAGGACACATCTCGGCGGCACAATGCTCATGTCCACCTTGGTACAGCTGCCAACGCTATGCGCTCGCGCTTCTAGCCTTCGCTGCGGTTCAACATAAGGTGAAACGGAGTGGATAAAATCGTGGTACCGACACGTACACCGCTCGAAGTGAAAACAACAAAAGGCGGGCTGCGCGATTTTTTCCGGATCACTCGACTACAGCGCCGCCACGAACTGTCAATACACGCGCCCTCACGAGCTCCCGTTGCCGAGCTGCTCCGGTCCCAACACTATACTTCGTTTCAGCTTGGGTCCAGACGCAGCCGATGCTACAGGCACGAGCGTGTGGCCCTGAACAGTGCCTATTCGCGACTCCAGCAAAACGAACGACACCTAGCGGGAAAACACTGAACTGGCCGGACCAGGTCCTTTCGCGATTTCTGCTCGTCTCTTCTGGCTTCCGTGTTTGCATGTTGTCGGTGGATTGCGCGACAGAACAGTTCTACCGGTGTCTGTGTCGTAACCGTAGTATCGCCTTGTGACCCAGGTTGCTCTGCACGCGGCCTATGGAAGCGCGTGAGCCAGACATTCTGCGTTTCTCAACGTTCATCAGCACAGTGGAAGGGCAGTGGGCAGTCCTTTCCTCGTTTCCTCGAACAAAGTCAAGCCTCTGGAAGCTCGCTTACCCCAACACATCGCCGGCAGGTTCGAAACGTGGAGAATAAAAAACGGGGCGAACCATTTGGAGTCCAATTCCCGCTCGCTAATGCCCCAGCGTTGTGCGTTGAGCTGGCACAATGGCACGGCACGACCTGGATTCGACCGCCATATTTGCCCGATAGTGGCGTCCCCTATAGGTCGCTGGAGTCGCGAATACTGCACGAGCGCTTGCTTGGCAGGGACGCTGGAAGCCCCGGAGCTCGCGCTCGTAGCATCGGCTGCGTCTGGACTAGAGCCCTCGATATGGCAGCGTAGCTGCCAGAGTAGCGCCACGCTTTTCCCTGTGCCGCCTCTCACCGTGATTGGTCACACGCGGTACCATAGCAACGAGCTGAGCTGGCTCGGTTTCCTTAGCAACCGAGTGACTGCTCGTCACGTGACCTCGCAAGAGCCGTGATGTCACCGGTAAGATGGCAGCGCCCAGAGCTGGTGGATACGATTTTGTTCGGTGCGCGGTAGTCGTAATGTGCCGCTGCTTGCCAACGATTTCGGACTTCTTCGTGCTCTCTGACACAGGTATAACGTGAAGATCTGAAAGAATGAGACTTTATACCTTTTCTGTGCAAGATCGCTCTGGATATTAGCACCTGTGCGACAGCATCAGTCATATCGCCGTAGCGGTGCTCGGATTCCTGGATGTGTTCAAGGATCGATAAGACTTCTTGCATGCAATTTTCGCATACTCCTAGCCTTGTTTGAACGTTGGAATGTCTGAGAATCGATGCGAATTGTATGCGTCGCATGTTGGACCTTGGGGAAGTTGTTTCTGCCCCAGGTAACCGCGCAATCACAGAAACTTTTAGCGAGGAAGCTCCTTAGATCTTTACGTTTTGTACTAATCAACGATTTTATCATATAGCTTTTAGGATAACATTTTCGCATTTTCTAGCTTCCTTTGAATGTTGGAATTTTTGAGAATCGAAACGAAAGGTATACGTCGTGTGTAAAGCCCAGGGGAAGTTGTTTCAGCCCTGGGTCACCGAATAATCACAGCAACTTTGAGCGAGGAAGCGCCTGCAATCTTTAACCTTTGTACTAATCGACGATTTTACGAATTGACAGTTCTGAAGACTTTGATAAACGTGCTTTCGTTGCAATAGCTTGCACTTGATCGCAGTGTTTTTTGGTTTTTTTTTTCAAGTGACAAGCTGGCGTTTGCTCAAATGACGTATATGAAATGACCTTCTCTATAACAATGCATCAACACATACTATTAAACTTATATGCTCAGAGGTGTGTTCGTCTTTGTAATTAACAAGTTACAGACAATTATTTTTTAAGAATGTAATATTTATTTTCTGTAGCTGGGCCCGTTTTGTGCTCGTTAATGTCCGTGTGCTATGATGTTATCGTCATGTGTGTATGGTTCTAAATATCCTCTTTGCAATGCCTACAAAAGCCAAAATGGCGTCAGCCGACCCTAGCTCACGCATCTGACACGAAAACTGCGTCACTCGAACGTATGCGCTCGTCAACAATCAATTCGTCGACGAATATTTAAATTCGCGTTCGTGGCCAATGAGTGCACATGAGTGCACTTGCGAATGCCAAGTTCTATGGTGTACCTAAAAAGCACGGTGGATGATTGGGGTCATCGCACCGGTGCCCTAGCATGTCACGACCGCGTGATTCCACTGTTCTCTTTTGAGTTGAGGATTAAAGCTAAGGAAGAAGAAGTTAAAAAATCATTTCATGGCCCCTTTAACACGGGTATGCGTGCTACACCAGATTAAAATATTGACTTTTTGCATGCCGGTAAACTTCCGGACGACCACTTGGCCTGTCGGCAAGAACACCTCATGTCCGGCGTCCGTCTCTTTTGATGGCGTTAACAATCCTCTGGAGACCACCATGCTGTCCTTCTTGGTTTAACCCCGTCGACTGTTCATCGCCCAAACGAGGGTGAGACCGCCGTCGACGTCGCTCCTCGGCAGTCGGTGAGATAATCTCATCTTGAATAAATGATTGGGTCTTGAAGAAGTATGATGCTAAGCATGCATTCTCTTACTATGGGGCAGTCGAGCAGCAGTCATGTCCCAAGGCAATCGTCCTGTCGTGGCCGGCGTAATCGGATTTTGTTCCATAGGAGCGAAGTCCGAAAGTACAAGGACGGTACGTTCGTCCCACGAAGCGGCCGCCATCCCGGCGGCGCGGAAAACCACTCGCCTTGTCCGCGCACCTACGATACTTAGCAGCTCTCGTCGCCCGACACTCCCCGGGCTGCAAATCGTCTCACTTCACAGAAGAAACAGGCACCGCTCCTCCAGAGGCCCGTGCCGTACCGCCATGCAAAGCGTCTTTTAGGTCTTTTACCACCTTTCAATGAACGAATGGAGATATCAGCTAGATAAAGGTTGCCGCCCGGCGTCGCTAGCAGTACGGTTGCCATGGCAACCTCCCAGGCCCAAAATGGAGATCACTATAGGCGCTTCTGACGTCGTGCATCTAGATAATTTTGCGTCGTGTCGCTACTCTGGCAGCTTCGCTGCCATATAGAGTGGCTCTAGTCTGGACCCAAGCATGAAACGAAGTATACCCAAGTATTCTATACTTCATTTCAGCTTGGGTCCAGACGCAGCCGATGCTACGAGCGCGAGCGTGTGGCCCTGAACAGATGGTTGCATTGCACGAGCGCCCGTGCTTGGCAGGGACGCTGAAAGCCCGGAGCTCGCGCTTGTAGCATCGCCTGCGTCTGGATCCAAGCTGAAACGAAGTATAGTACACTGTAGTAGAATTACACTTTTAGCGTTCTCCTCGATGCTTGGGTAATTTAGAAAAAAAGATCTATTAGGGGACGCTGTCTGCTTTTGTGTGCTATCAATAGACTGCCGATTGAGTCAAGGCAATCCGCATTCCAAAGACGTTGCCATGCCGACAATTATCGCGTTCATTTAGTCTTAGGAATGGCCAGAATCGAAAGACTGTCTAAAAAATGCGGCGAGGTCATTGCTCATGTTTTGCGATTTAAGGGAGGTAAAGCAAAGCGAAAGGCCTTCTGCACCATTCGTTGCTGACTAACGCGCCCGATATTGCAGCTACAACGACATATTAGTTTTAAAGCGAGCGGCGTTCACTCACAGGGGCACCGCCATGTTTCCCCGCATCCCTACCGAGCCAGTCACGTGATTTCCGAAATGCCTCTCCTAGGTACTGCGGCTAACTTTAGCCGCGGTTAGCGCTTCGAGCAAACGGGCCATGGACGAGTAGACTTCGAGCGCATCGCTCGAAGTCTTTCCTCCGGGGAGCGCACACTTTCGGAAAAAGGGCGAAGTCTTATACCTGCCTGTCCCATATAATTAGGGTTGTTCGTTTTCGGGTTTTATATTTTTTTAAATTCGGGGGGTAAAAATCGGGTGCTATTTTTCAAGCTGATAATCGGGGAGAAATCGGGTTTTTTGTAGAAACATTCCGAAATTCGGGTTTTTTCCGGGTTAAATTTACAAATGTACTCAATAATACATTCGTTTTTTTTTTTTATCGGAGCGTATTACGAGCTTTTTAACGCTAACGCGTTAAAATTAGGGTCTGTTTCAAGCTGGTAATCGGGGGGACATCAGGGTTTTCCAGCTCCGATTGCCGTCGGTCGCTTCAAGGGAAGCACCACCCACGGAATCCTCCTCTCCTTCAGGTGTCAACAAAAACCCCGACCGTTCGAGGGACGGTCGTCTTCGATCAGATATTTCGCTATGGAATAAACCTGTTAAGTTTTCCCGATCTGTTTACGCGACTGACTGGCTCGGACGTTGTTCGTGAGAAAGGTTGGACGCCAGCGAGATGGCCATGCTACCTGAGAGACCCTGCTGGGCGTCGACACCTCAGCGGTCGAAGGGGGATTGATAGTGCATTTCACAAGCTGCGTGCAGCAGGGCCGAAGCTACGTGGCGTGCCGAGGCGGTTCCACCTGCACAGCGGGGGGACGGAAATGTCCCTCCGAGGCCCCAACGCCTATTGTCGCTTTTCCTCAGCCGGCCTCCGTAGAATGTCACGGTGAGTTAGGCGCGCTCGTTGGGCGGTTGGTTGAGAGTCGTGTAGCGTCCACAGTGCTGCACGCAGCTTGCGAAATGAACTATAGGTCACTGTTGTCCCGAGGTAGGGTAGCTAGCGTGTGTGCACCGCAAACTCCGTGCGGCGTAAAAATAAATAGGTTGGTTATGTGGTTTTGGAATTCGGGGAGAAATCGGGTTTAACCCGATTCTCCTGAAACATGTTCGGGGTGTAAAAATCGGGTAAAATCGGGTTTTACCCGAAAACGAACAACCCATACATATAATACACCCCAAAACTTCGGCTTGGAGGTACAGTGCACTGACAGTCGAGCTGACGGCTTCAGCTTTTACGAGGGGCTTGATAGAGAGTGCCATATAACTTATTAAACAGCTAAAGTACGCATAAAGACTACATAAAAGAGCACTGAGGTTCTGCAATAAGTAAAAACAAAAACGTTTTTTTCAGTAACACGTACATTAGCTATTTTAATGAGCTGTACCAGCTTGGCTATCAAGCCGTTTGTGAAAGTTGATACCGTCGGTTCGACGTCAGTACGCCGCACGTCGAACTGAAGTTTTGGCGTGTATCATGTGGGACAAGGGTGAAGTACTACACACCCTATTTCTGATAGTGCATCACGGTGAAAATCGAGCGAAGGCACATGTTGGATACGAGTGCTACGTCATTGTTCGGCTGGGTCCCGTTTCCAATCAACGCTTCAAAGGAAGGCTCGGGTCCAATTGCTGAGTTAGTGTCATCCAACTTTGATGCACGCTCCATATGGAGGAAAAGTGGGGCATTCGGAGGCCTTGAAATTTTAGATGGTGTTGGTCTAACACAGTCGACCCAATTCTATCTCTGAAAGACCCGTACCTGATATATATATATATATATATATATATATATATATATATATATATATATATATATATATATATATATATATATATATATATATATATATATATATAAGCTGCATCATCAGACGTAAAGGCCGTCCGACGACGTCCCCGTGACGCGGATCGTTGCGTGTTAAATTAAGCTGACGTCAAACATGATGAGGAAACTCACGTGAATGTACCTTTTGCTAAATTGCCCAGACATCAAAACGAGGTGGTGGGAACGTAGGTACTCTTACAAAAAAAATATCTGGCTAGATCTGAAGATTTCATATATGGCAGATATCAAAAACTGGCCACAAACAACCTGATATAATATATCTGCCAATATATAGCCTCATAATGCCAGATATGGTCTGATATCCCTGGCCAGCTTTGGAAATTCCAGATCCTGGAAAGGCAACCAAAGAAGCAAAAGGTCTATTCCCGGATGTCGCAAGGAAGTCCCAGCGATTATCACCGGGACGTGTATTTGACAAAGCTTACGAAGTAAGTCAACAGACCAATTTCTCCACTCTGATTGGCGATTTTCTTTTCATGGTTTACGGGTAGTAGGAGCGAAATAAAAGGGGGAGGAGGAGACGAGGCTTAGGAAAACACGCTTCAATGATTCACGCGCTAGGCTTTCGCCGGCTCTCAGATTAGCTTGATCCAATAGGTGTAAGCGAATCTGGAAACCTCCCCCCCCCCCCGCTCCGTAAACCAGGCGATGTGATCATCCATGATACCGCTCTAATGAGAGGGCTAATGAGAGTTTACACACTTTCAACCGAGTAGGACTGAGAGAGACAAGACCTGTTTTTTTAAGCCTCTTCCGACAGAGGAGGAACGGACGCGCTGCTGCGGAGCAGGCCCTACGCCGTCACGAGGGCTTAAAGCCGGTCTTGCCTCTCTCAGTCCTACTCGGTGGCAAATGGGTGAACGGCGCTTACGACCGAGTGGGTGAACCGCTTACGACCGAGTGCCTTAACACCTCTTGGGGGTTTCTTACGGCGAGAGAAGACATTGGCGCCATCTATCGGCTAACCGTGAAACGCTTAACATTTCCAGACGTTTCCTTCTTTCTTTTTTTTTCGCGCATTATTCTTTTTTTTAGCGTGACAAAAGCTTGTGACAAGTTATAAACTACGATTTCTCATAGACAGTACGTACATTTGATGCCGCAAATACTGCAAAACCTGCGCTCTGGTGAAATGCAGTTCCAGAGGTTGCCTCATAGATGGCAGCAGCGTGCCGGCGTGTTTCC
>JAZHYW010030052.1:0-109335 GCA_037355805.1 Ixodes ricinus
TCTTCAGGGTGAAATTTCGTGATCGAAGCGGTCACATTAAAGGCATATTTATTTTAAAAGTTTGTCACGACGGCTAGTGGAGTATTGACTGATTAATTATTTTTACATAACTGCCCTAGCCTCTAAAGTGAATAAAAAGTAAATATTTAAATGTAACATACCTGCGGGATGTGTCGGTTCACTTGTGTTCTGGATCACTTTCTTGATCTATCTCGCACCCTCCTGCAATAAAATATAGGATGTTTATAAGAAAGGTTACAGTATAAAGTGTTCACCTAAATAGAAATAGTAGAAAAGGTTAGGCAGACACGAGCACATGTAGTAGCAGATATGAGCACCTGATCGCTTTTATTAACAAAAGAAATAAAGTTGATGCTCTTGGTCAAAAGCAGAAACAATTTTCCCATATCCTCCTCCTCCTTCTCCTCTTCCCTCTTCCCCTCCTCCTCATCCGCCCCTCCTCCTCCGGTTACGCCGACGGCGGCGCCGACGCCGCAAAACACGGGAACGTGCGCCTGAGGGCTGCGCTCCAAAACAAAGACAGAAAGTTTAACTATGATAAGGTAATATACACCTTGTGAAATCGTGAAACCCCATAACAAAGAAAGAACAAATGAATTGTTTTGGGAAGAATCTACAGCACTCAATTCTTTAAGCAGAATTTATAATAAATGAATGAAATTCCCTCATAAAATTAGTGTGTGATTGCGATTATTATTTTTTCCCGCGATAATAATCATATTTCTAATCTATCGGTCTGGGGGTAGGTAGTTGTAATTGTAATTCAATTACAATTCGTCGTTAATTTATTCAGGTGCACGATTCTGACTACGCACGGCATGTGCGCGATTAAAAGTGGAGCTTAGGTTGCCTCCTCAGTGTTACCACAAAGCTGGCTGTGATTTCAGGCGCGAGAGTTAATTCAGTCACCGCAGTTTGGGGAGCAAACTCAACCAAACTTGATATGAACATTGGATGGTCGGCCTGGCCGAACCACGCTTATACAAAATACTTTCCAAACCACATATTATGACTCTGCTCGACTGGTGATACACAGGGAGGGTTCTGTCAAAAGTTTCTTAAGAAGAGGCCGTATATTTCAACTCAAGGGAGGCGTGATGCCTGAAACCTTCCTCTCCTGCAAACCTGTATACAACGCAGGAGTCAAACATACTTCTTCTATTCGAGTTGCACGCCGTTTATGTGCCGTGTGACATGCCGTTTACGGACGAAACCACTCCGCCTACACGACCGCACGGAGCAGCGGCATACCATCTACACCTTTATTTGTTTTCACCTCAAGAACCATCGTAAAACATAAAAAGTCCTGGTGCTCGCGAAACATGACCGAATTCCTCCTTTATGTGCATAATTAAGATATAAGTGGGTGCATTTTAGATTATATATTTGTTATCTATTGAAGGGTACACGATTCAAACGCCAAAAGCAACGACTGTCCGAACGACAACCAAATCTTGTAAGAGATACTGCGCGCGGCGTAAGAAAAGTGCGCAGAACTTCATTTTGTTTAGGTGAAAACGACAACATTAATGGTGTATTCGCACGACGGAGTTTCTTCCCGAGGAGAAGAATAAACGTCATCGAGTTTTGAGGTCACGTGCTCCGCGTCACGGATGTTCGCTGATCCCGCGAGCTCGCGGCATGCTCGCGGGGGCCCGAGGAGAATCTGTGACAGGCCTACAGAATATCCGCCGTTCCGTCGGTATCCGTCGGAGCGATCGGGCCCCCTCTTTTGTCCCCCTGCTTTTGGGGAGGGATAATGATGAATAGCTTTCAAGTGTGGGGTGCCTTTTCTTTATTATTTTTTGCCTGCCTTTTTGTTCGATGAGCCCCCGAAAGTCGCCAGCAGGCTTGAAGTGTGGGGTGTCTTTTCTTTATTATTTTTTCCCTGCCTTTTGTTCAATGAGCCCCGAAAGTCGCCAACAGGTTTGCGAAAAGAAAAACTCCGGCGACTCAACTACATGCGACTCCGTCGTGCGAATGCTCGCTTGGATTTTCTGCACTGCCTCCTCCTTCTCGTGCCGTTTCCTTCTCTCAGCTCTATGACGTACTCGGTTTTCTCCGGGGATAAAGATCTCTCGTGCAAATACACCATTTGACCAGTCGACGTTTATCAAAGTATGACTTTTTACTCTTGCAAGTTCTCATGTATTGTTTTTGGATTGTCTCCTGCAAGAAGGATGTATTAAAGTTTGCTGGAGAAGTGAAGGCGTTCTCCAAGTGCAGCCAGCGGGGCTACCTTTCGACGAGAAGTCACGTTGGCTTAACCTGAAGAAAGACCTATCCACTCTAGGGCACTCACATATTTTTTTTGTTAGAAGCAGTCTGCACAAAATTACATTGCTTTGTCTATTGCATTATATCACAAGTACCTGGAACTATAACCACGCTTTAATAAAAGCAAAGATCCCGACGTTTCGGGGCCACATCCGACCCTTGATCACGGGCGACTGTTTCTGTCCCCCCGAACGGCCTGCCCACAAACCCGAACACCCCCGGGTGCTCTCCGGATTATCCCTCTTACCCCTGAAACGTAGCTGCTGGGGAGGGTTCCTGTCGACCGGTTTACGTTGCCACGTCTGCACTGAATATGCTACAAATCTAACAGGAGGCGCCTCCGCCAGTTTATCTCTATTCCGAGGATGGCGCTGTTGTCGAGGTCGATGGAGTGGTTAGTCTTCTCGACTTGTTCAGTCAGCGCGCTTCCCTCCACATTTTACTTCAGCATGTCCTAGGGGTGGCACCGCAGGCGCTCTGCATAGTTCTTCGTTTTCCCAAATTACGACGCAAGGCAGTCACCGCAAGGAATTTTGTAAAGCAGTCCCTGTGCCCTCACCCTCGGAAGGCGATCCTTCGGCAGGGGGAGTAGGCCGCCTATGGTCGAGACTGGCTTGTCTGAGACCGCTATGCCGTCCTGTCGTGGAACTCGGGCGAGAACCTCGCTTGTGCCTTTGATGTAGGGTACACACACCCGGGTGGGAGGGAGGGGCGGCGCCTTGGGTTGAAGGGGTGCATCGAAGTTGCTTGATTATGTTGCTTACGAATCTAGCTGCGTAACCATGCATTCGTCCGGATGTTTTGTTTGATTGTGTCGATTTCTTTTCGGAGAGTCTACTCTGAGGAGCAGACCGTGATCGCACGTCTGATGAGTGCCGAATCCACAGAAACCTTATGTGTCCTAGGTTGGCTCGATGAAAAGTCCATGTATCGGCCTGTGTGTGTCGCCTCCTATAAACATGGAAGTCCAGGCGGCCGGAACTTCTCACTGCACAGACGTCTAGGAATGGGAGACAGCCGTCTGACTTGTGCTAGATTGTGAATCGAATAGCGCCGGCTCGATGGAGTTCAGATGTGTGTGGAGAGGAGCAACTGCAGCGCCTCACCTAAGTCTAGCCCAAAGCTATATAAAGAGAGAGCGACTCTTATCAAGAGGAGCGGCGTGGTATCCAAAAATGGCAAAATAAACTCAATATAAAGCGCCTCATATATCTCCAAAGCAGGCGCTGATGCTTCCTGAGGAGTATTTTTGTTGTTCAGGTACCAATGAACCTCAGTAGAAATGTAAGACACCGTTCTCAAGCATTCTGAGTGACTGGTGTAGAGTGACGGCTGTCGACAGCTTGAGGAACAAAATTATTTCCTTCATACAGGTGAACCACAATAATTCTTCAGTTCCTCATGAGTGAAAACCGCTAATTTTATGTTCTGAATAAAAATAAAGTGACTTACCTCCTTCACTGACTTCCAGGTTGGCGAGGGTGTCCTCTGGAACGCATATCCTATGTAGCGCTTTTCGAATGTCAGGTGCCGTACTGTCGTCCAGAGGGTGTCTCGCTAGGACGCTCACGTGGACCGCGTGAGGGAGACAGAGCCGGGTGCAGCCGAGCTGCCCGCCGTGTCCTCGCAGCGGTACACCACGAGGTAGGTTTCATAGTCCGTGGCGACCACGGTAAGAGTTTCTGCATGTTTGATAAGGTCGTATGAGTAAAATTTGGTTAAGATTGGTATGTGTTTTAGAATTCAGGTAACCTTTATAGCGTACACTCTCAGAAACAATTGTAAGCGTACAGCTTCGGGTAATTTGATAATCTTTTTAGTCTTACGAAGGGGAACATGAACGCTATTGCGGTCCAGTGGTCAAGCAGTCACGTTGGCTAAAAGAATGGACGGCTAATTACTGTCTCATTCTTGGGGACGTTTGAACTAAATGGTATAAAACGATAGGGTATAAATGTTTAACTCATCTGGTACTAAAACCGTTATGTGTCAATACAGATAAAATTTGCATGAGCCGACGGATATATTCCTTTTCAGCTGCCCATGCTGCGCATATATCAATATGAGGCAGTGTTGGACTCAGCACAATTAGACGTTTGCACACATTAATGTTTTCGGCAGCTCATTTGAACTGAGAATAGTATATTTTGGAATAAGAGGAGGCGTTTGCACAAACATTGGAAAATAAACAAATGATAAAGTCTTTGAATGATGCTTTGAATTCTTGAGGTTTGTAAGACGGCAATACAGGGCAAACACCCACGGCAAAACCATACGAAACAAAACAACTCAGTCAAAACGCATCACGGCAGTGTAGCGCTATGTTTATTGAGCACAGTTTTAAAATCTCGAGGGTGAAAGACTATGCGTCAAAAGAGAATGCATGAATACACCCCGCGCCTAAACCGCACAGCCGCAAAAGAGCCCTATTAGAATTCCGTGGTGTTTAGAAAGCCTGTGTGAAATGCAGCACTAAGAAAAAAATTCCAATGGTCATTAAGTAGTTGCTTTCCAAGGCGCGCATTGGCTTCCGCCCCATGACGTCACCTCCCTCTCGCCTTTGTCCTTCACTACTCTCCTCTCTCTCTACGCGGAGCGCCTTCCTTTTCCATTTTTTTTTCTGTCCGCAGACGGACCGCGTCAGCTGTTCGCTGCCGTGTAGGTACTAATTCCAAAGCTTTAATAATTAATGACAAGAGCGATAACAACTCGCATGGTTTGGGATAAGCAATCGAATAACGTTTTGTTTTCTTCCTTCTATTTCAATTACGCGTGAAGAATGTGTAATGAGATAGGACACAATTGCTGCCTTCTTGGCACACTGTCCGAAGGCGACACCATCCAGATGTATGATGTTTTGTCGTTGGGCTATTTTGCCATTTGATTGTTTTGACGGCTGTGGTTTTGATGTTTACACATTTTTCGCTCTGTCTTTTTTTTACGTCGTGCTGTTTTGTCGCGTGCTGTTTTTTTTTATGCCAGAGAGATGCCTGCAAGCAACTCAAGCAAGCAAGACAGCCAAGGTGTTTGACTCCGGCAATGGCGATATACGTCTTGTTTAGCATAATTGTTACCAACACTTTAATATCTGTACATATTACCATACAAGATACCTTAGTGATACTGGCAGTGGCAATGAATGTGCGACGAAAAACATCAGAATGCTGTTCCGTGCAAAGCCGAAAAATGGCCTTCCCCCTAATTTTTTTAAAGATTTTCATCACTTTTTACGTGTCAACAGAACGATATCGCGTACGGCGTCTAGTAGAACAAGAACATCATATAAGACGCATTGATGACGATGCAGGGTCAACTTCACATATAAAATTTAAAACGTACAATCACGGAATGCAGACGCAAACATTAAAACAGTATGTACAAAGGTTCACGAAATTCAAATTAGCGAGGAAACAATACCTTTCACGGGTTGACCGAAGAAATTATACGCCAGTTCATACTGGCTGTTCGGAAGGACCTTGGTGGCTTCTCCTTTGATGGAAGGAGCGCAGCTGCGATTCCTGGGGGGTTAACATTATACAACAAGGTATGTTCCCGACGCAACCCTTTGGTGATGGTATTAAATACAAACGGACTTTTTTATTTATTTACAAAAAAAGAAAAAAAAAATGCCGTGATGCATTATTTTAAGGGCCAATTAACAAAAAAAAAAAGAAAAGAAAAATAACTTTTTGCACATATTTGGAATACCACGAAACATTAATTACAGACGCATTAGTACATAGTCGTAGTGCAGCCACCTAAAAGCGGTTCTCACAAACGCGAAGTGTCGTAATATTGCCCGGCTGATGTGCATGATTTTTATGGGTGTGATGGCATGATTACCGAAAAACACGTTTAACAAAGGAATATGGCATTTTAACTGGACCCGATCACTTTTCTTTTTGCAATTTATACAGGGAGTTAATTTTCTCAATACAGCACACACAAGCCAGGGCGGTGCGTTAAAGAAAAGCTCGTGTCGAAGATAGGTTATCTTTTTTGGATTCATAAGGCTTTTCATCTCCATGTAGAGAAAGTGTCAGATCGGTGACCGAATCCAAATCTGGTTAACAAAAATGTTGATTAATCTCATCTCTTGTTTGGTCTAACTGATCACTGAACAAAAAGAGGATAATACAAGCGAAACACCGTTTTACTGACATTCCTGACATTTGAACATCAGCCCTTATAATTCTAATATTGGCAACCCGCAAGACACTATAATTATTAGAAAAGCGTACGCATATTCAATGACGCAGAGTACATACGTTTTCAGATTTATAATTCAAAACACGGTGTGCCAATCTTGTTTCGCATTGAATGAGATGCCTTTAATAATGAAGAAGAGAGCGTTCATTGCAAATCTAATCCGAGCTTTCGCTCTGTGATATTTCTGAAGTCTTCACATTGGGAAATTTCCAGGCTCAGTTATAAACGTGGTCTGACGCGGGCACGGTGCTGAAATATGCATGCGCATCAGGGGCTCAAACTTTCAATTAGATCCTTTAAGGGCTATTTGAAAAACGGTTTATTTTATCTGTAATTGTTTGTCGCATATTATGGTATTCAAAAGTTAATTAAGAAACAGAACTATATTTTAACAAAGCGGCAATATTTATTGATAAATATATGAGCTTCTCCTAAACTATAAGCAATTTAATGTAAAAATGTGGAAATATATATAAAAAATCTGGTTTTCCTTTTTTTTTGAGTTGCTAATTAAATCTTCGTAATCAAGCTGAGAATCCCAGCGAAGCGTATGCTCGACTCTACCGATTTTCAATTGCCTAATTTTGGAGAAACTCAGTGTCGCTTTATTTTGCCTCTGTGATTAATATACTTTATAACAATATTATTGTTTTGCTTTTGTTGTGAAAATTGTTTCATCAAAAGCGTGTCTGGACGAATATATTTACGAAGAAGGGGGTTTTATTAAGTCTTTGAAACTCAAAATGTGCGACCTGCATCCCCAATACCGTGATGCTTAATCGCACAGTGCCAGCTCAGAAACGTTTACCTCCATAAACTCTTCAAAACAAAAGCAAGAAAAACAAAAGCTCATAATAAAACAAAAATCGACACATATTGGCGCACTAAACTTCGTTACACTGGGGATGATAAATAATAGGAAAAAAACCGGTTTAAATGTTTGATTCGAAGTAAGTTTATCAACGTTTATTCAACCCAAAACCTGAAAATATTTCTGTTGAAGATGTGTTTTTAAAACTATTATGCCTTTTGGAATGAAGAATCAGACTAAATTCTAATAGTCTTTCACGTTAAACTAAAATTATCATAAGAATCGTTAATAAGTTGTCGCATACGGTATCAGGCTTACGCATGGTGCGCGTATGGACTACAAGTGTTAATAGTTATTCTTATTTTAAAGAAACATTTTGCAAAAAAATGGTTTTACTCGATGATATATAAATCAAGCGAAACGAATACGTTTGAGGCGACCCGATGTTCGGCACAAAGAAAATTGATCGTCAGACAGTAGGCAATGTGACCTTTATATTAGCAGCGTACGAAATATACTGCATAGAAATAAAGAAAACTAATCCTTCTAGTGGAGATTAGCTGAAGCCATGCATTGATGATGTGCCAGGCCTCAAATTTCTTTATGTGCCTAGAGTAAGTCTAGGGGTAAGAACGGCAGGGCGTCACCTCCAAACGCACGTCGTCCCAAACGCATTCGTTGTCTTTCGCCGTGCTTTAGCTGTGGATGCACGCTCGAGACTGACAACGGTTTTCGGAAGCGTTATCGAACGCATTTGAACCTAGAAAGTTAGCGCTGGGGGCGGGACAGCTGAAACTCTTTCTTGCCCTTATCCTGTTCTTTCGTTATCCTTATCCTTGTCCGTATTCTTATCCTTAACCTTCTTTCCTTATCCTTATCCTTGTTCTTTGTCCCGTATCCTGTTAGCTGGACTATTGTCTGTTGCTCACCCTATGAATGCAGCATGGTAGTCAAACTTGTTTTCCGAGAAGTTGAGTCTCCACCTTCCACGCAACATGGAGACAGGACTCTGAGTCTTTCGAATTTCTCTCCAATCTCCTGAAAGCTGGGACAACAACCACTCGTGAATCGCACAAGAGGTCAACAGTTTCGCGCATGATGAAATATATCCTTAATGTAAGTGTAATTGTAAAAAAAAAAGACAGTTTTTTGTTCTGTGTTGTCTTGGAATGTCGTTACGGTGGATCGATGGCCAAGCGTTCTAACGACTGCAGTTCGGGGCACGTGGAGTATAAGCTCGCGCTGCAGAACCAGGAATCCTTGGTTTAATGCCGACCCCTGCCCGTTTCAATCTTGATAAGCATCGTACCGGCGTGCGGCTCGTGTATCACTACTGCTTGATGCAAGTCAAACACCCTGGCTAGGAGTCGTACTGCGCTGGTTAAATATGTCATCTGCAGCGGAGACGCCAGACGCACGTTGGGGCTGACTAACTTCCCCTGCAAGAATTAACATAAACACGATAAATTTTTTGAGCAGGGTACGTTCCTGTGACAACCAAACAGCGAAGATATTATTAAATTATTTGGAGGACGTCCTAAGAAACGTGAGAAGCCTAATTCGTATCGCCAATATAGTGGCTTGGCGTGTGTCAGGTTACATAGGAGAAGACAGGAGCGTTCCCTCGAAACGGCTTTACCAGTTGTGTTCCTGTCGTAAGCACGACTTGAGTTTGGGGACTGTTGATGAAGGGGAACTTTGCATCTTCTTTAAATTTACAGAGCAGGCTCACAGAGCGGGCGGTGATAGGTTCGTTTTCACTCTGCGATTCAATGAAGTATTCATCAATCTTTTCAGTGGCAGTATTTTATTTCTAAAGATGTTTAAGAAAATCAATTGGTCATCGCAGAAATAGTCGAAGGAAACTACAAAAGAAAAATCCATCGTCATTTATAGTCAGTCGCGTTCATCAGTCATCAATTTCGTAGTGATTACTAATTAGAGAATAAAATAAAACACACTTATTAAAAAGTGAAAACCGATGAAAGAAAAGACGAAATAAAAAAAGAAAGAAAGAAACAATTAAAAGACAAGAAGAGGTCCAAGAACGGTGAAACTCTTCTTGAACGAAAATTACGATTAACGGCGCCCCGAAGTACCCAACACCGAGATGACCTTTGCAGGCGTAATGTTACTTGAACAAAAATCATCTAAGAACGCTCAGAGGTTTTCCCAAATACCTCTCGGGTAAACTCTTCTCCTCCCAAGGGTCGTCAATTTAACGGAAATGGCGTAAGCGACTGCCCCTGGATGACGTAAGCGACAAGTCCACACTTTGTGCTCTGTCTACTCGTATATCACCACTAAGAATAGTGTCACATCGAACTTACCCTTGCATAATCCAGGTCGCTCACAGGCACAACAGGGAACGGCGAACAAACTAATGTTTCTGTAAAAGAAGTAAGTTAAAAAAATGTGAAAAACAAAATTAGTTTTCAACGCTGAAAAGATAGGCGACTAAAAAGTCTCAGCCATCACGAATCGGCTGCTCTAACTATTCGCTCCACTACGTGCACATATGGCTGAAACAGCGCAGTAAAACTTTGGTGCGTATCGCAGAAAAACATACGAAAAAACAAAACAAAAACAAAAAACCCGTACCACGGATGTTGTATTGACATTGTAGACATATAGCACACTACAATACTTCCCGATCGCTGGGCGCCGTAACTACGACAGCTGGCGCGATGAATTATGCAGCGTCATTAAGTGCAACGTTATGCTCTGGTGCCATTGCAGTGTTGTGCGTTGTGCACGAAGATGGAATTATCGCTGACGTTTCTACCGAAAAACTCCGTATAACTTTTCGCTATCCGGTTTATGGAACCGGAAACCTATCTAGATTCTACCTGGAGTCTATCTGGATTTTAGGTTTTTAGAAAATATTCCTTTGCCCGCAATCCGGATTTCGGGTTTCCAGAAACAAAGTTCCGGTTCCATAATCCAGATAGTGAAAAGTTTTACTGAATGTTTCGGTAGAGGTCGTCTGGTGTTTTCCGTACCATTGGTATAACAGCAAGATGAGATGACGTCTACCGTTGCGGGTTGGCATTCTGCTTTACAATGAAGAGTTTAAGACAACCGCTTGGGAGTGTTTGAACGCTTAAGCGTCATGCTAGAACGCTGGTCTGAGCCGTAGCCCCAAACGCACGGGCCTACATATACGGTCGTCTGCTATGTTCTGGTGTCTGCTCCACGAGGGCGATTGCGCTCTCGGGGAAGGGCTCAACAAGCTTAAAATATAAGGGACAGTACGCATATTCATACCTTTGGTACATTGGCATTACACAAAATCGAACTGAAAGGCCGATGTTGTTCTACGTAAGTTGGCGTTGTGTTATAACGAGATAGTTTTAGTCGACAGTCGACTTGTGACCGAGAACCTTGGTTTCTAACTCGCCTCAGCGTAGCTAGCCGTACAAAACACCTGCCGCGAATCGGGGCTTTGCCCGCGTTTAGGTTGGGCGAAAGCTGATTTTTCTGCCCGCGAAGCATCGCTTACTGAGTGAATACCCCGTCCACAGAGGTTAATTCAAGACTACCATTGCAGCAGCACACGAACAGGGCAAAAACAAAAACAAATATTCGATAGAAAAGCGCGTCCCTTGCGCCTTTCTACTACATGCTTTGTGGGACAGCGAAGTAATGGCTGCTAGGAACCGCAGCTGAGCCGGCAATTTTATCGGCTGTCGTAAATAATTACGGCATGCACGTCTACATTTTAACTAGGAGATTCCTCACTTGGGCTATATTAAACACCTTTTGAGCATTGATATTACTGGGAAAAAATCGACACACTTGGAACAATGTGTATACTTTGGTGATCACCGAGGAAATTCGAACCTTCAAAACGGCGAGTATCAAAGGCTGAACGGAGAATACATAATTAGTGATCGGTTTAGTGTGTGTTCATGTTGGTGTTTTTTACACCCTGTGTAAAATCTAGTGTGACATGAGTGCATAATAAAGGTGCTCGAAGCGCAATGGCGGCGCGCGCAAGCAAACTATTTTCGCGTGCTATAAATTAAGCGGTACCTAGCGCTAATTAGCCTAGCTGCTTGCAACTAGTTTGTGTGACCCTGCCATCTTGTGGTGAGCTATTTAACCATCTTCCACACTTCGCAATGTTTTGTTGTTGCCGTGCACGGTGCAATGATTCCTGTAGGCTGCTTTGAATTGGCTCTTGCGAGAGCAGTTCTTGGTTTCGGGAATGGTTTACCACGACTCCGTGAGGTGCGGTGTTGACGAAGGGACATGTGGCTCGATGAATACTAAAGGTGAGGCGCGAAGTGTGCGAAGTGGCCGGGCTTCGGTTGTATCCATGTAACTTCAAGGTGTTGACAGCGAGAGGTAGTGAGTAACTGCGTTCAAAACGCAAGGCAAGTTTTTTCGACCTGTGCGGGAAGCTGGCTTCGGCAATAAGTACACTTCTGTAGAAAAGCTCGTGGCATGTCTTTTAGTTGCAGCTCCTCTCGCCCCGAAAAAGTGGCTGGCTCAGATGTGTGCGAAGCAGCTGACTGCTTTTCTTGCGATAGCCGCTTGCAGGCACTCTGAGACCGCCTGTAACCCTAGGCATTTGCCTGGCCTAAAACCATGCCAACTATTTCTCAGTTGAATCGCGGTACTGTTCTATGCAAAAACCGACAATAGACGTAGCGTACTTGTTAAGCCTCATTAAGATTAATTCGCTCGATGCGGGCCGCCGCTATGAGAAGCAGAAGAGGGATAATTTTGCTCCCCTGCTTTCAGGGACGAAAGTTTCTCGCCATTTCTGAAGGAACATAGATTAAAAGATTGTTCTCCCCTTTATGGAGGAATATATGTTCCCTTAGTTTCTAAGAGCGCCACTGAAATAACCGTGCCTTCGTATCTATCCGCAGAAGATGAAAGTATATTAAAATCTGGAGAGTAATTATGACATCTTGTTGTTGGGTTTACATAGGGCATCAACTGATAGCTTGCAAAGGCTTTTGATATTTTTGTTTTATAACTAAACCATTCATTTCCATCCAACCAAACAGAGTTTGCTTCTCTTCATTCCCAAAATACTAACGACCTCGGGGACTTTGTATTTTAAGTATTATTATAAAAGTCGCGTATTAATACAAAAGATTACGGCGCCTTGTAATTATAGTCCGAAACGTTCTGTTCCGCTTTGCCCCCGTTATAATTTGTTTGTCACGTAAAAAAAAAAAGAGTAACGTTCTAGGGCTGTTTTTTTTACGAATATCAAGCTATCATGTATATTTGATTGCAAAAAAGTATGACAATGCTGTCTCAGGAATCGTTGATTGTAATTTTTTTTCTTTATTTTGTTTCGCGGAAAGTTTTGCAAAACAAAAGAAGAAGAATAAAATCAGTGGTAATTTTCATTTATATTTTTTTGCTATCATCTTTTTTTTTCGCAAAACGCCCAAGTACTATTTGCCCCCCTCCTGCCCTCAATGTAGCCTCTTGAGCACCCGATGGTGGGAAATTGGTTTTGGAAATGGTACCATTGGTTTGACAACTTAATTCATGTCAAACCCTCCATAATCGCTGACTGTAATCACAAAGTTAAATATAATTCGTGTGTCGCAACCCTGGGTGTTAGAAGTTTCCTTAAGCTCTAACATAAATATATTTTTATTGTCAGATCGTAAAAATATGTATATAAATAATATTGACGGTGAAAAAACAACACACAAACGAAGTCATTAATTTGAGAAAACGGCCAATTTAAAACCTATGTTTTTATGCTTAGTTATTTGGCTTGCAAACAGACGAGAACGTTTTTTTTTAGTTCTAGAAGCAACCAGGGAATAGTGATTTCTTTCGAATATCCCTCTTGTCTGTTTTGAATTGTGTCAGGTGAAAGTAGTTGCCATCTAGGCCGACAAATATTCGAGTGCCCATGTCTATGTGCTGTTCCACGTTTTGTTTATTTTGCTCTAAAACAAACACTAATAGTCCAGGCAATTTGTATTATTTCCAAATCGTGCACACTTAGGAAGATTCTCGTCAAAATTTGGACGAAAGCCGAAATAAAAAAGAAAGCCGATGATGCAGCCCACAAACGATTGTCAGAGGGGTCTCCTCTACATCTTAGTTTCCAGGAAATAACCATAGTAAAACTCAGAGGGATTACGAAACATGCATATTCTGCCACGCCTTTTATAGACAAAAAAGTGGCGATATCAATGCTAGCTTTAACAATCGGAACAGATTGTTCATAAAGGCGAGCGAGGCAACTTTGCACGAGAAATCATCGAATTACTCACCCGCACTTCCTGTGTGACATCCAACGAGCACCAGAATTGCACCGACGGTAGGCCACAGTAGTCTCGAGGAGCTTCGACAGGAAACCATGTTTGTGCGACCGGCACGGTGGCTGGCTCGAAGCAAAGGCCACAGTACACCACTGCCTGACTGCGTCGCGATGCTTTTCCGGCACCTGGCTGTTGCAGGAGTGCCGCTGGACTTTGCACACCGGCGCTCTGATAACCCGTGGCGTTCCCTCGGAGTGACCGTGTTACTGATAGGAGAGCTTCCTCAGTTGTACGCCTATGCCTCAACAGTAGTCGAGAACGCATGCGTGTATCACCCGCCCTGCCTCTTTAACCTTTTCATATGTGCATATTCTATGCCTTTAAGAACGTGGCCGTTAATTTGCCTATAGTTATATTTTAATATCTAACATCTGCGGACATTCTATAGGGTTGTATGGAGCAGCACAACCTGGAAATGCGGATGTAGTTTTATCGCATATAATTAAATTCATAAAGGTTTCGCTACTTAATTTAGTGCCATTTCGGCTCTACAGACATTTTAATTTATTAAATTTATTGTACCCATAAAGATCACACAAGCCTTTACAGTAGGAAAGGCAAATAAAAGACACAAAATTGAAAATTGTACAACTTAAAAAAAAATTAAAGTTTGCTATGTTGTAATATTAAGAGCGAATTTCGTAGAACTTTTGATCGTAGACTTGGTACTCCTAAGGATGAGTCGACTTGAGGTTTTCAGATGGCGAGATATTGTCGTTCTTTCTACGCCGCTCCTCCATTTTTTGGCTTTGCTTCTATTGGACCAACATTAGGGATTTCCTGTCCGCGGATATAGCCTGGATAACGTCAAAGTGACACGTAAAATTGCTATGTCACCCCAAAGACGCCAGAAATGCACAGTATTTGGAGGTCTCCTGTGAAGTCACATGACACCGTGGTGTCACATCACACTGTGACGTTATCGTACCACATGACCTGACACCCCGTCACTTGGTCACGTGACGTCAGGTGACATCACGACGAGACATCATTATGTAAAGTCACGTGACATTACGATGTCAGGTGAGAACATGACGTGACACTGTGTTTTCGCGTAACGTGAAACCATGGTGTGACATCGGCATGTCATTGCGACGTCACGTGACAGCGTGATGTCACATGAAACGGGGACATTACGTGAAACCATGACTCTCGCAACACTGCATCATCGTAGTGTCACGAGGCTTGATGTTACGTGGTCAGGTCGCGTCAGGCGACCTTATGACGTGGCATCTTCACGTCACGTGACGTAACACTTATGGCTTCACGTGTTGCGGAGACGTCACGTCACTGACACCGTGCTCTCAAGTGACCCAATGAGGTCACGTGGCACTGTGACCTCACTGTGTTAGGTGACATGACCTTACGTCAAGTCACGTAGTCGTGTGACGTCACAGGACACCACGCGTGGCATCGTGACGTCTAGTCGCATGACACCCTGACGTCCCGTGACACTGTTGCGAACGGTGACATCATGATGTAAGATGGTGATGTCACATGATGATGATTAGGATACTTAGCGAGTATGACGGTGCAGTCACACCTGCAAATAATTGTACAAAAGACACGGTGTTTGCTGAGGCCACGAAGAGACCTGAGGGCCCACCTCAGGCATGTGCGAAGCATGCTTGCTTCAGACGTACGTGTGTCTGCTTGGAACACGTCTAAAGATAGTGATGTACGAGAAATGTGAAAAGCCGTAATACGGGAAAGGAACACGCCTCGGACCATGATGATTTTAACCCCAGACTAGGGCAGATGGAGTACATTATTTAAAAAGTGAAAGAGCAAGTAACAGGGGCATACGGCGTCTCTACAACCTGGTGGAAGTTTACCTTGATGATTTTAACCCGAGACTGAAACAGAAGGAGGACATTTGTTTAAAGTGGAAGAGAAAGTAACAGGGACATACCGCTTCTCAATAAAGACGCTGTCTGTCCCTGCTGCTTTCTCTTCCACTGTAAAAAAGAAATGTCAACCTTCGGCCCCAGTCTCGGGCTAAAATCATCAAGGAAAACTTCCACCAGCTCGCCTGCGCACTGACCGTAATTACGCCTCATACAGTGTCACAAAGAAACATGTTTCGAGGTACGCACAATGCCGTTGGGTGTATTACGGAGATGTAGGGTAGTTCAACTAATAGAACCGAGATGATGCACCACACGCACACAAACGCACTGTCAGTGGCACGTTTAGCGAAAACCACGAATGCGCAACGAATCTCCGCCGCCGTTGAGAAATCCTGAACGCAATCATGGTGTTGTCTCTGATGCCGTCGCGGCGGCGTCTCCTGCATCTGTTTTGCCCGCTGGACGCTTCTGAAGCCATACGGAAGAATAGGTACAAGAAACAAGACACTGAAGGAATATCTTTTTTTATCCGGGGACCCAGCTGCTCTAGAAGATAGCTCCCACGCATAGAACGGGAAGCCGACACTGAGCGGTCGCTCGTCGTTCCGCCTTTAGTTTGCGCTCGTTGACGGTGAAACACAGGTCGATCAGCTTCTGAAGATGTCTGTGTTTAGACTTACTAGAACAGTTTTTGTTTTCAAACAAACAGCAAAACGTCATCCCCCTATTTTCTCCACGCATCCTCTCTCCCTCGTGAGCGAGGCAGATAGGGCGCGTGGGGACGCGTCCTTGGCCGTCCCTGGTCCGGCCTGTGAAGCACATTCACAGAACACACACACACACTTTGCGGCCGACCAATACAAAATGGTCAAGCGGCTTTTCCGATGCAAATATCCTGTAGGGTCACGTGATCTCTCTCACATACTCGTTCGAACAATTTTGATGAGAGTTGTGGCCTCTCAACAATTATGACGGGTCTCTCAAGCTATGTACAAATTTTTAAAGAGTACGTTAGGCGCCTTAGAAAACTTCGACAAACTTCTCAAATTTAGTGTTTTAACAGCGCAAAGACGACAGGAAGATAGAAGAGAAGAGGACAGGACGAGCGCTGTCCTCTTCTCTTCTATCTTCCTGTCGTCTTGCGCCTGTTAAACACTCAAGCATAAACCAACTAGCCCACCGCAGTACCTTATTGCAGTTTAAAACTTCTCAAACATCTCAAACATTTTTGAAGGGTACGTTAAAACATATTAGGAATCTTCGTGGCCTGAATAGACGGTTTTTCAATAGGGTATTTATTAACGCATTCAAGTAGTGCTATATCTTAAACTAATAATGTATTTCTACAGAAAGGTGCAAATAAGTTGAGGAATTGCATTGGGAAACAGAAATGGAAACACCAAAAGTATTATTTCCAATACTACTGTGATGAATCTTATTTCGATACTGCCAATCGTAAGCACGAGTGTAGAGCCTTAACTGAGTAGGTGCCTCGTGGTGTTGATATGTAGTAGCGTAGCGGAGTAGCGGGGTATTCTCAGTTATTCTTTCGATTAGACCAAATAACCGTTTATTTAACTATTGACATAAAAAAAAACCTCGTGAATACACAATTTCAAAAATTACAATTTGGATGACTGATATTCTGATCCTCAACAACTTCTCCTACCATCTGCATCGACCGCACCTCTAGCAGGTGCTTCGACCCCAGCCGAACTTGACAGACAGAAATCTGTACGAACATCGGGAGAGCCAAGCTCCTCCTCAACACCTAAGGAGTTCCAAGTAGGCGAGTTAGCGGGCGGAATACTCCACAGCCGAAGTGGGTGGGTCGAGCAGGTGTGCCTCCATGGGCATGGTGATGGCCAAAGCTTGGTATTCGGGAGTCAGGCGCCTCCGCGCTCTTCCGGCCGTCGCTTATACACGCTTCAGCGGCGTTCTCATGCAATCTGGGCTACCAATCAAACAAGGTTTCATCAGAGCAAATTTGAGGTATCGCAGTCTAAAGCAAACACGGGCGTCACAAGAGCAACAGCCTACACACGACAAAACATGCTTGAAAAGAAGGTCGCAGGAACAGGTATAAGAAAGACATTTCCAAAGCCGGATTCTATATATAATTGAACAGATACACCGTTCAAGTAAACAGCATCTGGAGCACTCGGACTCGGGTACTTGAGAAACCATTAGCAGTGCGGCTGTGCCTCGGAGATGTCCGGAGTCTGCTGAGACTCTCGCGAACCAGCGGAGGAGGTAAAATAACTAAAAATAAACTAACTTAAAGAACGCGCGGGAGTATGATTTCGCGACAGTAGGATGTAGTCTGCAGTATATGGATACCTTAAGAAACTGATTTTCCTTGGAAAGATAGGTCTCCCAAGTTGCATGAGCACCAAGTCAATTTGAGGAATGTCATCTCAAGATTGTTTTTATGCTAAATGTTCCTGAATGAGCGTACGCAAGGAAAACTCACAAATATGTCTTTGAAATAAGTTGAATATATCAAGAAACTTAAATTATTTTCTTTAGGTACTGCAGTGAAAGATTGGTATTGACGAAGTTTCCATGACTCGTCAAAAATATGTATTGTTATCTTTGTAGGATGCGAATGCGGTGAAGCTGAATGCCCCCAAGTGGTGTTAAAGAATGCTAAAAGGGGAGCGCCCATTCTTCATTGATAGCACATTGAAGAACATCAAGGCGAAAGATTTAATCTAATATCCGTAGAACGTGAATTTTCCACCCTTCTGAAGATTATTGTATTCGTTGAATTCCACACACAACAGGCTCGTTCCCTCTGGTATTTTGTGGGTTCAAAAAAGAACCCCGAAATTGATTCCCACACAAGCACCCTCGCAATTTTGCAGCAGCGGCCTTTCACGTGCCGACATTAGGCTTGGACACGAGCCAATAGACATGAAGGAAATTGACGCAGGGTCCACGTTCAATGAATATTGCTTTCATGCTTCCATCCGTCCTCCTCAAAACAATCGTCGTGCTTTTGAAGAGATTGTACAGAGCCTTGTCAAGCTGAAACCGAACACAAATGTAACAAACACGTATACCGAGCAACCGCCTCCCCCCCCCCCCCCCAACCCTCGCGTCCTTCTGACAATACAAGCCCAAGTTAAAAAAAAAGTGATAGCGCCAGATCACAGCACGCGAGCTGTAGTTGGAGCGCCACTCGCAGCTTCTACATGATTGATCGTTGCTTTTAAGTAAACTTTTGTGTGTTCGCATAAGTCAGCCGGCTGAATTCCACCAAATACTTCTTATTTATGTTTCTTTCTTCTCCAATTTCCCACCTAAACAGCGTTGTAGACCAATTTTCGAATTTATTTATTGTGTCGTACAATTGTAGCACTTCTCAGCCTAGCCATATAAACATAATGGACAACAAATCTTAATATAATAAACGGTGATTTTAGCCACAATTTCATGCCCAGTGACACACGCCATTGGTACGAAAAAAAAAAAAAAACGTCCCGGAAAATTAATTTGCGAATATTTTTATTCCTTGTTCGTTTAATATTTTATTCATTTCTAGCCAATTTTGTTTTTGCACTAAATTAGAAGAATGATCGAGCAAGGGAGCTTTCGATTATGCTAAAAGTAAAACAAAAAACGGTTCCCATCTAAAAAAAAAGAAAGAAAGGAAGCGTCGAGCTTTTGGTGTACCGTCCAATTTGTTCGTCAGCCACGTGGCGTCTTGCTGCAGGCGAAATAGAACGAGGAAGCACGAAACAAAAGTAAGAAAATGACGTGTACGCCACGCAATGGCGCACAGAATGGCAAGACCAATTAAACTGTGGACAAAGACATTGATACCTAGTTACAAATCGTGGGATGATCCCGCGTCGGCAATTATATTCGTTTTATATCACACGAGTTTGACAGCCATTTTTATGGGACTGTAGTGAAGATGTCCGCTATACGTGACTACACAAGGTAAAGCAATACATGAGGTGAGCGTGTTGGCCCCGGGGCGGGCGCGTCCCTCCAGTCTGGAAATTGAAACCCGAAACTGTTTACCCAGAAGCCCGTGCCCTCCGGTGGCATACCGCCGCAGGCTCTAGTTGCCAGACGCCGGAGGCGACATCAAAACTAAACGTGTGATGTCCACACTACTCCCCTTCCAGAAATGTTGAAAAATTAAAATACATGGACAGACAGTTACGGCACAAATCGTACGGGTGAACGAACCCTTAGTCCACCACGCGTCGCTGAAGAGTCTGTAGAATCTTTCGTCGGCACACTAGTTGGAGTGGTGATTGAATGCTCGAAGTGAGCTGGATTTAGTGGATCCACCGAAAGCACTTCTGATCATCCGCGCCCTCCGGCGGCATACCGCCACGGGCTCTAGTTGCCAGAGGCCGAATGCGAAATCGAGACTAAACGCGTGATGTCCGCAAGACCATACCACTGGCTAGCCCGCACAAAAAAAACAACAACAACAACAAACAACAACAACAACAACAACAACAACAAACAAGCGCGATAGGTTATTCGCAAACTGTGTTTGATTTCAAAGTCCAGCATTTTACCTTGTTGAAGATCGTTCTGCTTGTTGCATTGCACTTTTGGTGCTGCCCAACGACCGTTACTATTTCCCCTGGAGCTGGTCGCAGATGCAATGGTAACTCTGACCCTGTGTGCGCGGTATATTAGAATTTTTTAGCTGGAAGGTTTCAATGAAACAGATAAAAAATGTGCGAAAGTTGTTTCCGTTCATTAAAACAATAATGTTGCTAATGTTTTTGTATGCTTATGTATGACAACATGAAGCTGCTCTTTAGCAGCTTCTTTTTTCGGATGCCTTCCAGAATACATTTGGCAAATAAAGTGTTGGAATCAGAATTTTTAAAGTTTGAAGGAAGCGTTTTTAATGAGCTTAAACAGCAAATTTTTTTTAGTTTTATTAAAGGTATGGCAAGTTTTCTATCAATAATATAAGGTGCGTATTAAAAGCATGATCACATAATTTATCTTTCACATTACTGATTGTGACTGGGCGAAGGTAAGCACCATCCTGCCGTTAAAAAAATACTTAGAGGAAAATGTCAATCTTATTATATAAAGTGATTTTAACCAGTGATGCGTAAATAATATAAACGCGACGTAAATGAAATAAATTAATTTGATTAAGTTTTTATATCAAGATTATTTCCACTTTGTATATAAATGACTATAGAGGCTTCTGAGATTTTTATTTATTGCTTGTGAATTTCTAGTGATAATAATCGCTTTACTGACTATCCTTGTTTAAACAAATATTGCGGCCTACAACCACCCATTAATTTCAGATATGAGCGGTGTCGTTAAATATATTGATATTTGCAATATATATATCTTTATTCAGTGGAAAGGTGTTGCGAAATTTTATCGGAACCAATATATGTGAAGAAACGTAACGACGAAACACATAAAATGAATGCTCAAAAGTAGGATTAAGGGTTAAATCCGTGCCAGATTGTGCGTCAGTTACAGTCATTCTAAACAGCCTTTAAAAGCACAGTTCGAAAGAAGTAGATGAAATATACTTACCAAGCAGACTAATTACCATAAATTGAAAAACGGCTTTATGCAAGCAACCACGGCCGAGAGCACACAGCGGGAAGAAAACAGATAAATTATAGGTTTCTCACTCAGGGAAACTGAGACCTTTCTAAGGCTTTTAATAATGTATATCATAAAAAAACCTACTAAGTTTGAAATGTATGGTTTACGAGGAACAATGCTATCACTCATCAAACAATATCTCAAAAACCCTAAGGAACGCGTGTCTCATAATTAATTTGATGTCATCCACCCAAGAAAATAAATCCGGCGTCCCACAAGGCAACATTCGTGGGCCACTTTTGTTTTTTATTGATATTATTAATTTCATACCATTCCATTTATTTACGGCTCCGGTAAATAAAAACACAAAGGCGATGATGGCGATGAGAAGCTTGTTGGCTTGATGCATGTTGGACGATGATGATTATGGGATGGTGAAGAAGGTGAAGAGCATTAGGCGTAGCAGAGGTTTTCGCTGCTGTCTTCGCAGGGCCGCCATAGGCTTCGGACTTCTAGAAGGTCTGTCTCGAGCACCTGGCGAGGGCTCCTGCGTGCCCAGCTTGCAGACGAGCCGGCCGAATTTCCTGCGACGCGTGGCGTCTAGCACTGCCGTGGTGGAGCTCCAGGGGTGGGCGCCGTTGTTGGCCGGACAGCGGTCTTCGCGAAAGCTGGTCTTGAAGTCTCTCAGCTTGCGGTCGAGCTTGTAACCGAGCAGCGTGATGTTTTTCTATCAATACAGAGGCTTAATTGATAGCTTACGTAGCTGATACGATCCTGTTTTTTACTGGCCCTGACCCCGACATCCTAATGGTTCCTGCGAACAATTTTGTATCTTCGTTTCAAGCGTGGGCAAAAAAAAAACATTTGGCACAGACATTTAAGTCTGCTTACGTGTAGAAATGCGAAAGCATTATAGTCCCTTTGGTGAAATGTTTTCGATTGATGTTTCTTTGTGTCCCTGCCGAAACACAAAAAGACGTAGCCCACGACGTCAACCTCAACGAAGCGTCTATTCTGTGCCTCACGGAAGCGCGGATGAATCCGAATTACACCAGAAAGATTCCGGAGTGCCGCTTCGTATGCGGTGCCCAGGGGCCAGGAAACGCTGCCGCAGGAGTTGCCATATACGACAAACCCAACGTCGCACTCGCAACCGTCCAACTTGCGGAGTGGTACGGTCATGACAAAATGTGCGCCGTGTCGCTGCCAAGGGGACTTATCATAGTATGCTTCTACCCGGCGCCAAACACATCCGAATACGACGCAGAATCGTTCGTCATGCGCAGTATACCTCAAGACATCAGATCGAAATCACTCGTACATAACGCACGCGCTGGGCACATCTTTAGTCAGCCAGAACCGTGGAGCTGACGTGGCGTCGGGGCTTGACGTGGCACAAAGTATTTTAGTGTGTTGTGATGCATTTGAGGGGCACGTATCGATGATGCAGCTCGATTTAGAAAAGTCGTTTGATCGCGTTGCGCATGACGTTCTGTTTCGTATTTTAGACCATGTGAACGTTTGCTCAGTACTTTTAGATGGGGTTAAAATGTCGTACGCGGAGTGTTTCGTAAGCATCATTAGAAATAAGGAAGTTAGCGAACGTTTTCAGGTCAAATCGTCGGTCAGGCAAGGCTGCCCCTTATCACTTCTGCTGTTCGCTATTTATTTATAACCTTTTTGCTTAAAGCTTTTGTTTAATGATCAAATACGGGTGTTTGAAGCTCTCGTCATGTGAAGTTAAGGTGTTGTCTTAGGCAGATGACATAGCTGTTTTCTGCGAGGACACAGAAAGTGTGAGAGAAGTTGTGAGAATGGCTGTTTCTTTTTGTGTGTTGTCGGGAAGTGTGGTCAAATTGGGCAAATGTGTAGGTTTTTGGCATGGCAACTGGGAAAGCACACCCGCAGTTTTTGAGAACATCCAGTGGACTTGTTCACTGGCAAAGTATCTCGGTGTGCCTCTCGAGGACTACCATGACACCACGGAGTTGTGGAAAGAAGAAACTGAAGAAGTCCGACGGAAAACAGTAAAGTGTGGGGCGTCGCGATTTGTCAATGCTTGATCGTTCGACTGTCTGCAAGCTGTTTATTTTGGCTAAAGTCCGGTATGTACTGCAGGCGTTATGAATGTCACGGGTCAACGTTCAAAAACTTCACTAGTATTTGCAGTTTTATATCGGTTCGGGATGGGAACGAACCAGTCGTACTAATCTGTTTCGTTCTGTGCAAAATGCCGGCTCCGGTTTTGCCCATTTTTTTTCTGCAACAGGTTGTGTCGAGTTTTATCTTCCTGCGCGATCAGAGGGATTTTTTGAGGACAATAATACAGCTTAAACTCTGGAGGAGCTTACCTGATTTTGTAGTTTCGTGTAATAATGTTGAATGCCCAAGAGAGCGAGGTTTCCTGTATGAAGTGGTACGGTCTTTCCAGTTTCTGGAGGTGCGTTTCTCGTTAGAGTGCCTAAGTGACGTCTCGCGGAGAAGGATGTACAAAGAATTTATCGATATGATGTTACCGGAATCAATGTATAGATCTTTATATTGTGCTGGCCCCTCCAAAAAAAATGTTCTTAAAAGACTTAAAAGAATGCCAGTTCGACCTTTTGTAAAGAGGTTCTTTTTTCAACTGCATAGCTGCACGCTCCCCGTTAAACCCTGGCTTGAAGAAAAGGGACTTTTCGTTCCATGGTTAGTCAACTAGTCTTTTATGCCGCCAGCTCGAATCTGTAAACTACATATTCTTGGACTACTGAGACGCAGTATTTCACTGGGACTTTTTACAACGCACGCTGAAAAAGGACCTTCCAATAATTACCTAAGGCATTCGTTTGCTTCCTGTAGATAACGTAGGGGGCGTGCCCAATGACATGTTTATGGCGCTTAGTCTACAGAGTTTATGGCGGACAAGAATGGCTGTGCGGCACGCTGATGTAGACGTGCGTCCCGTCAGGGATTATTTTATTGAGAGTATTCTTTACATCAAAGAAGCGTACAAGACGCATATGCGAGCCACCTCACTATCTGCTTGTTCTGGAGAAACTGGTCAACCTAAGGACATTTTAAACCAAGTGGGACCGCCAAGGCATGCCACGCATTTCTTAACATTGAAGTGTTGTGTATATAATCCCTTGCTTTGTTGTGCCACGTAGACAAAAAAAAATATCTGACGTGGCGTTGGGAAACGTGTTTGTCTCGCACACAGGAGGCCCGGGTACTATTCCCACCCAAACCAAAAATGTAAAAAAATTTCTTTTCAAAGCAATTTATTTAATTTGTTTACGGGAACCTCCCTGAGAAATTAGACGTCAATCTGTGCACTTTTTGAAGTAATTTTACTCTTTGCGCTGTCGGTCATTTTTGGTACCATGGCTCGGTCACGCCGCCGCCGACGCCGGATTTTCGCGTAATGAGGCATATAACGCTTTCGCATTAAAATTGCTTTAACATTAACGGCAACAAAACAAAAGCAGTATTTTTTCTGGCTGAGTAAGAAAATGCACGTACGTTAAAAACCTCTGTTTGGGAAGCGATAACATAAAATAGGTTCGAGAAATTAAATCATTAGGCGTTTTCCTCTCGGAACATCTTACGTAGGAACAAAACTTCACGAAACATCACATCCGCACAAAACTAAACAAGGTTAATGGCCTGATTACTAAACACACGCATATTTTACAACAATATATACCACGCAAAAAAATGGAGATACGTAATATAAGTCACCATTTACTGGTACGTTTCAACTTAAAATTATTTTAACAAACTTCACATGGTTGATGTACTCACAATGTATGATATCAGGCTAACGTTCTTCTATAGAAATGCAGTACTAATCAACAATGCGCCATTGATGGAGTTATTTAATCTAATTAAGCATATTCCACCATATACGGTACGGCTACCTAAAAGGTGGAAAATACCAACAAAGAGAGAAACATATGGACCTCAATCTATATTACAGTCACTCATCTCACATTTTACGGCTGATTTATATTAAAGTTTCACCAAACCTATTTTGTATCACCCAAATGCCATAGTTATAGTTTAGTTTCGTGACCTGTAAGGAATTTCAGTAACAACAAATGTATTGCATCTTTACTGATTACCGATCTCGACGTTTGTTTCCTTGTCACATCAATCGGTGTGTATTTTTGTAAGAATCCACAATGTATGTATTAGTGTTACTTTGCCTGATGTTTTTTATTTGAAATGGTATATACTTTTAAGTCGCTATTTAATTTGAAAAGTATTTCTGCATTGTTTCTCAAGTTGTGGGGGGGGGGGTGCTTGTCAAGCTGCAGCTTTTTTTCCGGCCCACCACGCTCCATGGAGTGAAAATGAAGAGTTATTATTATTATTCGTAACTTCAATTTTTGTCATCTGCCCCTCTCATTTCTTGTTGAAACTTGTTTCGAACCCCACCAGTAATATATAGATGGGGTTCAATACCGGAGTTCGCCTTAAAATTGGCCGTAAATGTTGGCGCCTTCACGCAATAATCTCAGATTTTCAACAAATATGTACTTTATTTGTTAATTTTACCTTGTAAAAATGCAAGACTTAGCTCCTTTCCTCAAAAAATGAAGGCAACACCCATGACGTGCTTTATTTTCGTTGTTTGTTTGATTGAGGTGTATTATTTATTGCATTGCCCCCTTATTATGCAATGCATTCAAAAACGGGTCCAAGGATCAAATCAATGAAATGATATGGTCAAGGGCGGATGCCGATGGCGACGACCATGTTAACCGAGGTCTGTGCTTGTGGCGCCATGTTTCGGTGAGTGCAGCTAGCAGACAGGGGCCTAGCCTGCTTTCGACCAAGTGCTTCCACTGCTAGCTTTAACTTACGGAAGATGTCGTCACAAGTACAACCTTCAGTTAACTTCTTCGTCTGCGTCGGCTTAAGCTGTTTCAACGTGCAAGAGGTTTTGGTCTAATTTTTCACAAAAAAGAAGCTGCGGATTAACATTTCACTAGCTAGGATACACCACTAAACGCATCTTTAACGAAAATTTGAAAGAACTACTTGCAGGCACAGTTTTTTCCGGGATTTTAGTATGATACATTGCATACGAGATTCCAAGCACTAAAGTTTTATTATACAAGCCGTGTTTTGTTGAAACAATTTAGGAACCAACCCAATAGTGCAACAAGATCTCGGGAGACGGCCATAGCTGGCAAGGAACGTACAACGGCGTGTCCTGCAGCTTTTATGACACTGGTAGCGCCATCGGGCATTAAGTCTGTTACTGCCCCCAAAACGCAAAAATATGACGGCGAGACGTATCTGTCATTCCAAAAGTGGTGGCGCCGCCTGGTTATGTTTTCACGCCCTTGATGACAGCCTATATATAAATCAATAAAAATTAGATACGCAGGTTCCTTTCAAGAGTCGAACTCAGCGAGAAGTAGAGATTGTATACTCGTTTAATATTAACGATATACCTTGGCAAAGGAGGACCCCCTCCCCTCCCCTGCTCTCTCTCCCGCACGTTCCACATACATTTTTAAATATTAAGATGCTCGTGGCTAATTATTTCTTAGACTTTTATTGGACACCGAAGTCACTGTGGTTTAATTTAAAATGTCATCGAATCTTCCATGCATTCAATAAATATCAAGTGCATGGTTTGCAAACAGGAAATACACCTACTATGTGTTATCTAGGTTTACTGATGATGGATTTGAACAGACAGGGACAAACGTGAGATAAGTGAAACTTAAAATGTTTCATTTTAAGATATTTTTAATAGGACTTCTATAACTATTCTATTAACAGCGATATATTTTTGACCGAAAATGATTATAAATTGTAAAGAGCGGACCACTCAAATGTTATTCAACTCTGCTCTTGTAACAGTGATGTTGTTGACTTTGCTTTTACAAGAACTGTTGAGGAACGGGATAGATTGCCTACGGGTGTGATAGAGTTGTTTGAAAGTTACGTTAGATGGGGGTTCTTTTTTAAGGCTAGACTGATGAAGTGTTAACAATATAAGTTGATGGCCTAATTGGTTCAACATCTTAAAAAGAGACAGAGCGTAAAAAACAAGGACAACTAGCGCCTGCCCTGTTCAGCATTCTACATATCCTTGTTTTTCGCGCTAACCGTCTTTTTGTGTTGAAGTTTGGTTTGGACAAACCTGCGTACAAACAATATCCAATGGACTCGCAGGTTCATTTTTAACCGTGCAAAAACACCAAACCGTACTTTTCAAATCTCAGCGAAAAGGAACGATTGTTAAAATACTGAACCATGTTCATCGTCTGAAATGTGGATATTCAAATATTAAATATAAGTGAACACCTCCTTACACTTAAGGGGCACTGATACCCCTTACTTTTTTAATTTTTTTATCAGGTGATTTATTATGGTGTCAGAAAACTACCCAGTTAATATTTTGCTACAACGTCACGCATATGTTTTATATAAAAAAAAACGCGACTGCTTGAAACTGAATCCGAAACTGGACTGGGGAGGAAGCAAATTTCTAGAGGAGGAGAGGGTTGCGGAGTCACGTGGCTACACCCAACCGCAGCTTCTTTTTTATTTTTTGTTCGTTTTCCCGGTCGTGCGAAGCAGTCAAGAAATGCTCACGTCGCACTTTGCACAAAAAACGCAAGCCTCCCGCACTTCGTGCTTGACTTTTGCGTCGACCACATGAACAGATGAGACTTAGTATCAGAGGAAAGCATTCTGGTAACTATCGATGTCTACTTTCTTTACACCAACGTCCCCCATAATGAGAGAACATCTGCCGTGGAGGAGTTCCTCTCTCTCTACCCTTTGTCTCTTGCAAAGAGCGATCGTATTTTGCGCTTATTAGAATTAATTTTAGGCTGCAACAACTTTACGTTTAACGGCACTGATTACTTGCAAATTGCAGGCGCTGCCATGGGATCAAGGATGTCCCCGAATTATGCTATCTTTATGGGTAAATTTGGAAACAAACCTTAATTTGGTGGTACTCTATGAAGTCAGAAATATATGTTCGTTATATTGACGATATGTTTATAATCTGTAACGACACACAAGATACACTTCTTGTGTTTCTTGATTAACTTAATGGCTGTCACCGCACAATTAAATTCACTTGCAATTACTCCCTGAACGATATCAACTTTCTCGGTGGTAACGTTAAAAACTGTAAAATAATGTAGTAACAAAGCTTCGCAGGAAGCCTCCAGACAAGCGCCAGATTCTTCGCTACGATAACTACCATCCAAAAGGTAAAAGAAATAATACACCTCACAGTCAATTCCTTTTGTTACGTAGGATTTGTTTCGAGGATTCGAAATTTAGAGATAATGCAAATTCACTCAAAAACACGGTAGTCAAAAGGAAATATCCTATATATATTGTTAATGACGCCACACGAAAAGCGTCCGTACTAGAACGTGGCACACTCCTTCGGCCTTCGCAACGACCGACGCTCCGCCTTGCATAAACACAACTCGAACATATCAGGCATAAATAACATTTATACTGAAAAGGCATGTAAATATACTGTACGCTGACCTCAAACTTAAAAAAGAAGATATTTCTCAAATCAACCTTTACCACTTCCCGCAAGCATCAAAGCCTTGGGAGAATGCTAGTGTCCATATTATACAAAAAGTTCTGATTCATCCTGTGGCTGCGGTCCTTGTCGGAGTAACCCATGCCAGCTCTGCCCTTTCGTTTTGACCGCTGATCGGATTTCGCGTTACGCAACATCCTTTTATTAATACTGAAGAATGTATTGAGTGCCAAACCCCTGACGTGATATATATTGTTAACTGCACGCTCTGCAATATGCAATATGGGAATGGGGACTGAAAATTCCACGAAGGAGCAACTCTATGGTCACAAGTCGGGCATTGTAGATAAGGAAAATATACCGGATGCTAAATGCCACAACTCTGACTACCATAGCATCAATACGTATATAAAAATTACCATCGCGGAAATTAACTTCAGAATAATATCACACGTAAAGATAAAGAGTCGTATGCATATAAAACTTTGGTTCGTTGGCTCCACTTAGTATTAACATATCAAAGGGAAACCTCTATAGGCTGATGTAGGCTTCTTGTTGCTACAGGCAACCCTCGATCGCGTCGCGTAATTCCTCCCACCAAGCAAAAAAAAAAGAAAAAAAATAGGAATTTTTTTAGTTAGATTTATTGTTTACATGGCCTTAAGCCAACGCTCCCTAACGGGCCAAACTTACTAGAACTTTTGATTGATAATGCAATTAAATGCAAAGGTGCAAGCGAGCTGGACAAGATTGACGAAAATATATCCCTGGAGAAGGGAAACAAAGGGGACAAAGGACAAACACAAATCTCCAACAGCTGGAGATTTGCGTTTGTCCTTTGAATAATCCCGGAGAAGGAACAAGGGGTCCTTGTTCCTCTTCTCCAGAGATTATTTTCGTCAGGACTAGAACTTAACGCTTCCAACAGGGTGCGAGTTATCTCCACGCCGTTCCACGCGGCGTTTCCACTTAAGACGCATTCACATTGGGGGAAAACGCGCGTCGTGGGGTGAGTTTTGTTTTGCTTATTTTTGTACTGAAAAAAGTCGCGCGCCGAGTTGGACGACGCAGGGAGACGACGTCTCTGGACACACGTTTTCCCTCGACGCACGCTTGAGGCAATTAGCGAGCGACTGGACGTGACGTGTCGCCTGTTTTCGGTTAGGACATGTTTTCGCTGTTTTTATATTCGATTCACAAGGAAGGCGAAAAGGCAGAGGGGTCGAGGGATTCATGCAGTCGCCAAACGTGGCTGGAAACATTTCAGCGTGAAGAGAAGCAAGCCGATTGGAACATCTCACTCGAGGCAGCGTTTTATGTGCGTGTTCGACGCCGTGAAACTACTCATCATTTGCGAGAAAGCCGCAACCGAAGTTCGCAGTGTGTTCCGACCTCCGACTTTGCAGGAGCGATCACTGCCAATGTGTTTTCTGCATTCTTTGTGTGCACGCCACCACTACGGAATACAACAGTCCTCCTTCGAAAACACTATCGCACAAGCTGCGTGCAGTGTTAATGGTACGGACACGCGGGCGTAGCACCGTGCTAGTTTGTTTGCACAATAACGCGGCAAAAGAGCGCCTCTTCTGAAGCTGCGCGCTCGAGTCCGTGCCTCTCGCATGTGCTGCATACAACCGGAGTGTAAACGTGTATATAATCATCGCCGTTGTCCATTCTGTGAAGACGGTTGTCTCGGAGCGCATATGCAATCACGAAGGCAAGGCAACAACAATCGTACGAAGCAGACGAATAAACAAATTCCGTGTTCTCTCGACAAACGCGAGGTTCCCCAAGAAGACGCCGACGATGGGTGGCCCTGTGTAACTACTTCGTCGTTTTCGACGCCGGTGTCGACGTGAACCGCAACGCGCGTTTTTTGCTCAATGCGAATGCGTTTTAACACTGACAAGGTGTTTCAGCAGCCCTCACTTTCTGCGTCGTCTTGTCGTCTCCGGCGCTCGCTGTTCACTTCACTTATGTGTTTTTTTTTCTGCTGACGCGCGTATTTTTGGTTATATACTTATTACTTCTGTTTTTAGAGCGGGCGTAGAGATAAAGGGAGCTTCGCCTTTTACTATATCTTTTTGCTTTCTCTGGAGACCGCCATGACCGGGTTTTCCTTTTTGTTCTGTTTTTTGCTATAGCGTGCCTGCGTGTTGTTGCGAATGTCGCCCCTTTTGTGTGAGTTTGTTTTTGGGGTCGATTTGTATCGGTTTATTATTGCTTTCCTTCTCTCTCTCTCTCTCTCTCTATCGATCTATCGAATCTTGGACGCCAGAACATTGACTTGCGAATCTTGTATTTCACCACAGTTGAAAAAGAGCATGGTACTCTGCTGTAGAAACGTTGACCTAATGAAGCCCTCTTCTGCTCACAATTTTTTCTACGTCCAAGTCGTCGTGTTCGTAAGGCGAGCGACGTCTTCGGTCAGGAGAAGGGGCGACGTCTCGGCGACGTGACGTGCCTATCAGCTTGGTGGTCGGGCGTGTCGTACGGAATAAATCCTAATTGTTCTGATCGGTAAATGATTTCTCTTTCGAAGCTAGACTGAGCCGCAGGTACTCCGAACAACAGCTCTGAAGTAAAGGTCTCACGCCCGTCGTCCGCCACCTTCGCTCAGTCCGCATCGTTCAGCCGTCCAGCCCGCGAGTCCCGCGTTACGACGCCATGTTGAGAATTACGCAGAGAATGCACATAGTGCTTCCGGTTCTCTGTGCAGCTTTTTCTTTTCAATTAACGTATTTGCATCTTTCTAGAAGCCACAAAAATTGAGTATGCTGTTTTTGATTTTAGTTTTAATATTGAGTGTGTGTCTGATTATATTTGGTGCGTGTGTCTAAACCATAGAGAACGGCACCTGTCTATCAGAGAAGAGAGTGAGTGCGACTGAGTCCGGCCAGTTTACGATCGGTGGTTTCCGGGCGGGAAGGAAACAAATTTCGAGCCGCAAATAGTGTTCTGGGTAATTGGGCTCTCATATGTCACGTACAATTAAAAACCTTGGCGAGCATGAATACCCTGTCAGTTTTAAGGCAGACAACAAACTATTGGGAGCGTGCGTTACCTAAAGGGGTGCACGCCGCTCCGCCTTTGCAGCATGTTGGCTGCGCCACCAACCAGGGCTTGAGTATTACGTTGCGTATGAGCGTGCCGCCTGCTTCTTCACTTTGTAATTTTGTGTTTATTTTTTAAAATTTTATTTAATACGTACTACGGACCAAATTAATGGCCCAGGCAGGAAGGTCAGAAAGGGCAAGTACATCTATTTCATATCAATCCATGGAGCAAGCATATCAAAAAGTAAAAAGAAACTTGTAAAAATGTGCGTTCTCACTGCTCAGAATATAGGGAAAAAGCAAGTACGAGTCAACACTAAATCAAACACCAACATCGCAAAAAAAAAAAAGACGCAGTGTCACAAGGCGACTTCTGCACGCAGAAACACGCACAAAAAATAGAGAATAATCAGCAAAGACGTCCAAAACACTGTGCAGTTATGCGAATATAAATATAATACGCGATCATTTACAATGATACAATGATGATGTTGGCAAAATAAAGGGATGACAGGTATGAAAGGAATGCCTGTAAAGAAGTTTAAGGTACGTTATCCAGTGATGAGGCAAAATTAGTAGATGAAATAAGATCGAAGGTAAGAGAATTCCAGTCCTCGATTGTGCGAGGGAAAAAGGAGTATTTAATCAAAATAGTGCCTACAAAGAAAGGTTTTATAGAATGATGATGATGGCGACTAGTACGTCGTGTGAGAGGTTATCGCAAATAAGATTTTGTATTAAGGAGTAACCTTTGGTTATACAAGGAATGCCAAAATTTAAGACGAGCTATTTTGAATTCAATTTAATTGAAATTTTATTTACCATTTTTTTACAATTGTGGTGGCTGCGGCGGCGCTGCAGAGTCGGCATTTTGTTACTTTCTTTGGTAGGGAAGGAGAGTATGTTCTTTTAAATTTGCCATAAATGAACGTTAAGGCGCGTTTCTAAATTTTTTTTTGTGTTTAAGAATTTTTTTTTTTTTTGCATACGGGTCCCATACATATACTACCATATTTTGATTTTGGTCTAATAAGATAATTATACTTATGCTAATAGTTTCGCAATTCATGTAGCATGACCGCCGGGTCCGTGTCTTCCCGTGGCCGTGCTGTATCTTGATCTCACGCCAGAGGAAAAGTTTCGTGTTTTGATATTCGAAACCTTACCTACCTATTGGGTTTCTCTGGTTCTGTTTTCATGTGATTCTACCCACAGGATTGGCTTGAAACAAAGATTCAATCGTGTCCTCGCGGTGAAACCTTCAACGGCGGTAACTCAGTTCCAGGTATTTCATGTTTTTGTGCCTTCGAAGTGCAGTAAATACACGGGACGACATTCACCAGTGTCAGTGGTTGATGAAATCTACATGAGAAATATTTCTGGCTCCTAATTTTACCAGACTGCTCTTCGCTCGCTGGCAGATCATGCACGGTCTACTGGGAATGAGATGATTGTGGGTCTTTTCACCAGCGCATATATATCTTGGTTTTCAATTTCTATTTTCTAGTGCAAAGGAAGCCCTCGCTGACTCGGGCCCCCAACATTTTCTGCAGCACGATCCTCGGTTAAGCTCACATTCATTAGAAGCGACTGAGGCAGTGCTTGCTGCCCGTTGTGTGCCACGCGGGATGTGCATAAAAAGGAGCGCTGGTAGCAGCCGCACCATAGCACCCCCCCCCCTCCCTTGCTTGTCGCTTCCAATAGAGTTTCTCAGGTGTTTTTCGGATACTTTCTATTGCACGGAATAATTAAAAAAAATGTTATTTGCAGTATGCCAATATTAGCGCGTACTCCCGTAATTATTACCCCATTTTAGCTTATTGTTTATACCCACGTATTCATAGAGTGGTCTCGTATAATTCGTATTACAGTAATGGTGATTTAATGTCATGAAATATAACTGAAACAAATGTTGATTCAACCCAAAATGTCGCTCTACTTGTTACAATGAATGGCATCGCTTTGCAGAAACAAATTTCAGACACGAAGCACGGTTAAATCGGGTCAAACAAGTGGAACATCTATTACGGGACCGGCTTTGGACGAAACTGCGAATCGCATCCGCCGAGGGGCTCGTCAGCCGTAATCGGCTGGTTGCAAACGGAGGCAGTAAAGATCCTTCCGGCCCTCTCTGACTGGGAATTGTATACGGCGTCAGAGGCACGGGACTTACACTTGTTTAGTGCGTATCTCCGCTTCCTTCTTTTGCTCCGCTCTGTCCTACTTACAGTAATCTCTCGTCGTTTGTGCTGTACCAGTACCACTGTAGTCCGCACTTGCCTTCGCGCCGCGTGGGAAAGCTTCGCTGTGACCCTTATTTTTGTCGCGCTGAGCTGGTCGTCAAGAAATGAAGACAGGTATCATCATTTTGGTCGTATTATTTGTCATGGACGAGTGCGGCTATCGATGTAGATAAACAGACCAGCTAAAGAAACACGTGGGCTTGGCATATTATATGTGCACTTTTTACTTGTTCATTCTTTTATTGGCGTTACTATCAGCTGTTGCCGCAACCGCATTGGTTCGGGAGCGATTATAAGATGGTCGGGACTTTCCAAGCCCCGAGTTTTTGAAGCTGTAAGTGCGTATAGACCAAACAAACTACGCATTCTCTTCAGAGCTCTTCGTAGGTTGTTCAATTTTAAAACACCAAATAAGTTACACTAGTATAGCGCACTCAGCAGGTATATCAGGGCACAGCGCTCTCGAATAATGCCATCTGAGAACAAGTGCTCGATTCGGCCCATCAGCTATAACATTTGACTACATGAAACCAACAAGAGGGACACCGGTCCTCTCTTGGTGACGGATTCTTTCAACGAGTTTTACGGCAAACTGGGGGGCTGGGCACAAATTACAATGAAATATTGGCCCGTTATATCCTGTGGGTTTCAAGCCTCCAGTCACAATGACATATATTCATTTTACACTAGGTACATACTTACATCTCAGTGTCACAGTCACTTCCATCCTTCGCTAGTGATTTTTTTTTTGGTGTGTAGAACGCTTCAAGGACTTGTTTCATATTATGATTAAGGACTGCCGACTCTAAGGCGCGTACTCTAACGCTTCGATCCCAGTTTGGACGGTCCGCAAATTGGTTTCTCAGCGTAACGCGCTGGGATTTACTACAGATGTGCGGTTAGGTGGTGCACGAATAGAGTTAGAATATCAATGAATAAACTTTCCTCAGTCAAAAAAAAAAACAAAAAGAAAAGAAAATCTTGTTTCGGGCAATTTACGGCACTTTTTTTTTCCCGGGCGACGCAGACGGTGTTCGTTGACTTGGAGACGCTGCAGACATATTTTCAATAAAGAAACAAAAACAAAACAAAATAAAAACGTTTTCTCCAACCTGCACCACTCAAAGTATAACAAGTTTCAAGCCAATAGAGGTTCAAAGGACCCTTGATATTTTAGGGATAAAGCCAATTTGTAAAAAGAAAAAAGGTGAAGCGCAACCACCGGACCGGGACCGTACAGAAAAAATTAATGGGCGTTTATTTCATGCGTATATTCATCTAGTTCTTTTAAAAATTTTCTTTTCTTAATATCGTTCTGCATTTTTAGTATCGATGTCCACAGGTAGTTAAAAAAATATCTTCCATTGTAGCACCATTTATTGCCGGGGCAATGTAGATTGTGCGCGTAATTTAGTTTTTGAGAAAAAAATAAAATATTTGATTTGAATTAGGTTAAATATTTACTTTAGATCGCATCAATTTGCTTAATCTTTTTCTATACTATTGTTTCTTTTCCTTTCTTTTTGCGAATAGACCCTTTCCGAAATTCAGTCTGGCCACCTTTTTATCAATCATCACCTAAGCTTATAATATCTGCACATGCTAATGGCTGCCTTTTGATAGCAGGCAATCAAAGTATTTGGAGGCAGGCACCGATGTGGAACCAGAACGCTCAGACGTTAGTCTGATGCAGTGTGTGATGCCAGTGTGGCGAGCCTTACAAGCTTCTTTGCGCTACGCATTTGAGGGTTTCATAAAAATTTGTGAAATGTTTCGCTTCGGCACGCTCTAGACAGCTCATGACAATAAACTGTGGTGAATACGTCGAGAGGTTTACTCAAGTAAGCTCCTCGTACAGAGCGATAGTTTCTTGACACCATAAACTGAATCGAATAAAGAAAGAAAGAACAATACGGCGAAGAACTTCGTGGCCATGGTGACTTTCTTACGTCTGCCTTAGTTTGAAAAGATAACCTAACCTAACCTAACCTAACCTAACCTAACCTAACCTAACCTTAACCCAAAGCGGCTCTTTACTAAGTCGGCTTAGCGCCCTAAGCCGAGCTTGGATAAGCACGGGTTTAAATTCCGGTTGCACCAACGTTAACCCGGCTTTACAAAGGCGCCCCTAGCTAAACGCTGGATTTGCCTAGGGAATGTAGGGACAAACAGAGCGAACTAGGGAACGCTCAGAGGGATGAATACGATTGGCGGAGAGGAATCACGTGATCTAAAAAGAAAAAAAAAACTGCCGCAATAGTAGTAGTTGGCGTCTGCTTTTCGCTGTATTTCTTCGGTGAGTAACGAATTAAAGGTCTCCAAATTCAATCATTTTTTCGCTTAACTTTCAAAAACAGGAGTCAAAGCTTTAAATAAACACGAATGCTCTTTACATCTGTGATTGTGTGTTTAATATCGGTTGATAACAGAATATTTTGACAGTGACAGTAGTTTTCGTGCTCACATTTTGAGATAACGGAGCCATCGGGGGCCCCAAATCTCACCGAACGCGAAAAGGACTCTCTACTCGCTACATTGCTGAAGACAAAACATCATCGAGAATAAGTAGGCAGGTAAGATGATTACTGAAATCAAGTCATGCCTGAGACCGATGAAGTTCAAAACAGCGACGAACTCGCCACGGCAGCTGCGAAAATGCCCGGAAATCGTCGAATAGAAGTCGTCGAGATCTTGCATCAACCGTACTCGTTGCTATCAGCAAGGTGACAAAACTGCACTGTACCGTCGTTGAACTGATTGTGTCAAACCCTTTGGTAATGGAACTACGTATATTTTGCTTTAGTGACAAGGAAAGAAGGTATAACTATCAATACATCAAAGCGATACTACTGGTAGATCCCTTGATGATCATACAAACTGTCAATTATTGAACACGCAAAGGTCGCCCAGAACCATTTTTTTTATTCCTGCTGATAGAGAACCAGAAGCTTGTTCGCGAGTGATAATAAGCAGATCTTGAGTTCATACAAATAGACGGCGGCAGACTTCGAAGTATAGAAAACTCCCACTAGTACATCACATCGTGCCGACGAGAACGGTTGTCTCTTCGCATCACCTGCCCCAGGCTGCCCCAATACAGCGCTGAACGAATCTCGCATTGTAGTCGTTACGATTTGTCGTCGCCACGAATGAAAGATATAAAGCAAAACATTTCTAAAAAGCACGATCACCAGAAAAGTTGCGGTTATAGAACGCAGTTTTCTGAAGTGAAGATTCTACTCGCGAGACAAGGAAAATTCACTGAAGGTTGTCTCAAAACTAAAGAAATTGAATTTTTGCAGTTTTATTATTTAAATGCACCGCAATTTGATGCAAACGGCAGAAGTGTCGACAATCAGCTGATGGCCGAGATCACGTACGGCTACTATTTCAACGCACCGATCGGATTAAAGGATATGCTTTGCAAGCAGAAATTAACAAGGTGTTAAATAGCAATACGTGACAGTTATGCGAAAATCAGTAAGTACATACGAACAGGCTCGTTGACAGAAAAACCAACGGGAAGGCAGACGTGAGCCCCACAGCTCCGTCCGTATCTCGGTTAGGGCTAACACGCACTGAGAGTGGAGAGCAAACTTGAAAACAGGGGTCGATAAACACTTCACGAGACAATATTTTGCATCCTTGTCACATTCGAAGGCCACTCTGTCGAGACTCTCACGCTGTTATGGCCTAAAACACTTTGTACAACCACTTTCGTCCACCGCGTCGACCGCCACAAACCAGCCGCCATGTTTATAATCCAGGATTAAGAAACAAGCAAAAGCAAAGCGCCCAATGTTGGGCGCTCAAGATAAGCGTAGTTTAGTGCTAGGTTTAGCGATAAGCGAGTTTGGTGCAACCGAACGAAACCGAAACTTAGCTTAGGTTCCCGGCTAAGCTCCGCTTTTCGCTAAGCGGCGTTGGTGCAACCGGCCCTAAGACTGTTATTTGAGCCACTAGATGGCACTGAAGTTTTAAAAGGGACTATTAGCCACGAGAGCGAACACAAGCGTCGCTGCGGTCGCCGCGCCCTGATTGGGTGAGGTATTTGGTGACGTCAGGGGCAGGACTCCGCTCCGCGATCTCGCATTCGGCTCGCATCCCTGCCCCGCCGCCCGGTTTCCTGCTTTGGCGGCTTTGGCCGTTGTGGGTCGCAAGCATTTCGAGGAGCGGGACCTTGTTTACCCGGTGTACAAGACGTGGTTTTGAACCTTTAATAAGCGTGCTCGTCACTTTCACCTTTATAATAGGGTTACAAATCCCGAAAGCTATCGGCGGAGGCAATTTCGCCGATGAACCTCCCTGTCGGTCCACACGACAGAAGGCGGTCGTGCAAGGGGTCGGTGAAGCGGCGGCATTAGTGTTTCAGACGCTGGAATTCTATTCTTTACATGTTTATAAGTTAGGAGAATATTACACCCCGCTTTGCGGACATTTCAAATGGCATTTATTTCAAAGGTCTTTGGCCGGTCGGCTAATTGGCTCGCGACCCCGACTCCGCTCGTGCCACTCTGCATGCGCTGGTTCGCAGATGCATGAAAGGTCATGGGTCTGAAGACTTTTGAAGTGCTCGTGGAACAGGGTTGTTTCACATAAATGTAGCGTCTTCGTGAATCAATGATATAGTACGTACACGTATGTAGGCATGTTTTATTTCTTAGAAGAGGCACAATTACTGGAAGTTAATTAGTATGGTAGCAGGATAAACGGCCGAATTGCCCAAGTCGCGTGTATGAGATGTGTTGAACTGCCAAAAATATGCACAGCTAGTACCGTAATTTGGAATGTTTGTAATTTTTCCTGACATCATTTCTTTAGTGCAGCCTTGTGTATTCGAAAAATACACTGTTTAGTTTGAATTGTCCTTTCCAATTAAAAGAGACAATGCTGCAGGTCCCCTGAAGCGTCCTCAGCCCCCAAACTCCCTACAGCTGGACTCTCTGACAAAAGAGGAAAACAGGAGGAACAGCAAGTATCCGAACGGCTGCCTAGTGGTAGATGCTGTGGAGCCCAGTTGTGAAGGGCGACAGTTTGCGTGAGAAAAACTACTTGTATTTTAGCTTCAGGACAATTTGATTTAGCAAAAAAATCAATTTTAGAGCCTAAAAGACTATTAATAGGCTAGACACCTTCGCTTACGTTTGTTGTACATTACTTGAGAAATGATATAAACCACAGATACCACCAGTGGAGTCCATTAAAATACTATCCGAATCCGGCAAAGATCAAATGCGAGCAATTTATATCAAGAAACGTTCATTGTTTCTTTACTTTGCCCCAGTACTTAAGCTGTCTCACTTGTGATTCTCTCTCCACGGCCAAGAACATAATTAACATGTTGCTCGAGCAGCATGCAGCTTTTCTGCTTCGGTGTTTTTTGTTTAAAAACAATTCTACAAAAAACAAAACAAACGAAATAGTAGACATAACCTGCCAATTTATTCAGACCAGAAGCAGCATTGATTGTGTGAGATGTCGATCTATAGTGATGCCCCTGCAATTGTGGCCATATTTCTTCATTTTCATATACCAGCTGCGATTCATGCGTTGCCTGCCCTGTCAACCATGCCTGAAATGTTGGTTGAAGTTTCGCATGCAGCTATAGGCCATACCTCAATGAAGCCTCATATGAAAATTTACACTTCCTACGAAAAACGCGCACAAAAATAATTGAATAGAAACGAGCGCGCCGACAGCTAACGCGGTCACAGCTTCCACAGGGCGAACGGGGGAGTCAGGGGAAAATTCTGTCCTCGCCGTGACGTCACCCCGGTTCGCCGTAAGGGGGCGCCACGCAAACTTCTCGGGGCTAATTAAGTTGAATTTTCTGGTTTAACGAGAATTTTCCGTCATCGCGGTAAATGTTCCATTCCTGTTCCATCTCCGACGGTGAGGTAGTAGAAGTTGGATTCGTTTTCCGGAATTTACCGTTTTATTCAATAAATTGACTTAGATTTGAGAACATTTATTTTTTATCAGTATTACTGATTTTTGATATATTCTTAAGTACTTTTATTCGTATATTACTGAATCTTTTTTGATAATTTTAAGAGTTTTCGTTTGTATTGCTTGCATTATTGTTTGCAGGTGGAAATGTTTTTACGAAGAATGACTTCTTTTCCTGTATTTCCCTAATTTCAGGAACTAAAGCAATCAAGCCTCACACTAACAACCTAAATTGTATTCCGAACAGGTGACAAAAAATTAAAAATTATACCCTTAGTACAGTCGGAGTTATTCAAAATTAAAGAGTACAAAAACATTGTTTTTCGCGGGTGTTATTTGGGGTTTTAGTGTTTTGTTTATTACGTTGTCTATGCAAAATATATCGATACGAAATTTTACAGGTGTGTCGGATGTCCGGAATATTCTGAACGACCCTAATTAAAAAAAATACGGGTTTCAAGTGAAGTTATAGCCGAAATAAGTTATCGAATGTACAGTCAGAGATCTAAGGTGGCGGCCTCCCTTCTCTACCATGAGTTGTCGTGATTTAGCTGCTTAACTCGAGGGTTTTCGGAATTGATTATTTCATTCCGTACATTGAGTAAAATTTGAGAAATGTTCTACTTTATTAGGAGTACTGATTATTTTAGGTGGTTTTATATCTTTTTTCGTATATTAAATAATGTTTTTGGTAATTTTAAGGATTTTGTTTTGTATTGGAAATCACAGTGATTCCATCTGTCGAAGAAAAGAAAGTGAAAGTTGGATTTCAATTTTGAGCTGGTAATTTCTGTTGTAATATAAATTAGTTTGCTTTTATTTGTTCCATTATAAAGTCTACTGGTTCTCTCTAGTTTGCTTATTTTGTTTCAGGAAGTAGGTTTTAAAATGTGAATCGAGAGTATTTCGTTGTCGTTGTAGATAAATAACAAAAGTTTCACTTTCTCAGGATGAGGATGTCGAAGGTGGATATGGTCTCCGAAGTTGTTTATTTTATTTAGTGTTTGAGTTAAGTTTCTTCTTAAAGCAGGAATTTACAACCGTTCCACTTCAAACAATGAAGAAGTGGAGGTTGTATTTTTGATATATATGATATATATATTATAGGGGGTATTCACTAGACGCCACATTTGGGGCCGATGTTTAGGGCGCATGCTCAAAACAAGCTCACATTAATAGATTGGTAAGACCGGCAATCTTGATGGTTCGGAATGCACGCTACAAAAGAACCGTGGAATCTCGTCGTGAGCACGCGCTTAGCAGTTGCGCACACTGCAGTGGCCGCCAGTGAATACTCCCTATACTTTTAGGAACCACAACTATTCTACTTCCCGACAAGAGGAAGTAGGGGTTGGGTTCATATTTTAAAATCATATGTTAAAAATTTGTTTTTGTGGTTGATTAGTTAATTTTATTGCAATGTGATATTAACTTTATTCAGTCGGGATAAAACGTTTCATGATATTGCAGAAATTAGTTTCGTTTTTAGAGGGAGAGAAAGCAAACTGGTCCAGTTTTAGTAATTATTTGTCTCTCTCTATCGTTCAAATGGGCCCTGTTTGATTGAGTTCCTTTTTTATTTTTTAATATCACCAGTATTGGTGTTATTTGGACGACCGTAATCCGATCTTTTGGCACACAATATTTCTTTATTAACATTTAAGCAATATATGAGATGGCTGGTTTTTTAAACATACTGCTTTACTTCTATGTGATGAAGATGCAGTGTGAAGTTATATTGTGAGAACAAAACTTGATGCTTCAGTAGAGATGAACGTTTATTCCTATAATTTGATTTGTATCTCTCTCTCTCTCTCTCTCTCTCTCTATATATATATATATATATATATATATATATTAAACGAACATATACAGTTGAATGAACCGTACTTAATATATATATATATATATATATATATATATATATATATATACAGGGTGTTTAGCGAAAGGTGGACAAATGCGATATTGCGAAAACTACACGTCGCGACAAAAAAGTCTTATGTCGTTTTGGTCCTGGGCCAGGGGCCTATTTAGGAAAATTATTAAAGTCTGGGATAATTAGATTGTTAATTATTTTTGCGTAATTAACTTTTTAATATTGGGTTTAAGGGCATGATTTCAATTAGAAAATTGCTCAGCATCATCAAAAAACCCTCAATCAACAAATTGCAGAACGATAGAAGGCACGTGAAGCATTTTACGGCTTTCTGAAAAACCGCGCAAATTCGACGCGTTTTTAAGTTTCGGTTTTCTATCGGAGCGCATCTCAGCCCCGGCGGCACCGCGCCCCATGGCGAAATAGTGCAACCGCCCTCTGCTGCGCTGTCATCGCGTGACGCAGCAGAGGTCGGTTGCACTATTTCTCCACGGGGCGCGATGCCGCCGGGGCCGAGATGCGCTCCGATAGGAAACCGAAACTTAAAAACCGGTCAAATTTGCGCGGTTTTTCAGAAAGCCGTGAAATGCTTCGTGTGCCTTCTATCGTTCTGCAATTTGTTGATTTGAGGTTTTTTGATGATGCTGAGCAATTTTCTAATTGAAACCATGCCCTTAAACCCAATATTAAAAAGTTAATTACGTAAAAATAATTAACAATATAATTATCCCGGACTTTAACCCCAAACCCAAAACGACACAAGCTTTTTTTTTGTTGCAAAACGCAGTTTTTGCAATATAGAATTTGTCCACCTTTCATGAAACACTCTCTCTCTCTCTCTCTCTCTCTCTCTCATATATATATATATATATATATATATATATATATAGCGTAAAAAGGGGTTGGGGCGGGCCGGCTAGGCGTAGGTAATGGGGAAGAACATGATCCACGAAAAGGCATAATAAAATAATACAATAAGCCCAACCTATCGATCGGGGACCGCTCTTCGTCAGGGCGATTACTTCTTTGTTTCTCTAGGATTGATCCCGTCGTCTTCCATAATCTTGCTGCCATTGCTGGAAAAGTGTCCTTGGCGCGTTTTCACTTCCTTTACCAAAACACTAAGAACAAAATATTCATAAATAAAAAATAAAACAATAATAAAAAAATATAAAGTGGTTAGCGGGTTTATGCTGCTTGTTTTAGCCAGGTAAGTATGCCCGGACTTTCATTAATCTCGTGGGTAAGTGATTCGAATTTGTGAATAAAATACGCTTTTCTTAGTTCTCTTTCGCGATCGGAACTAAATCCAGATTGAAGAAGCATGACTGTGATTGCATCAAAATTGTGGTTCGGTAGGTTCATGTGTTTGGAAAATGAAAGGTGTGGGAGGGAGTGGACGTGTGATTGTTAAATCGTAGTCTCAAAGGGGTTCCGGTTTGGCCTATGTAGTCCATATCACACAGGTTGCATCGTAACACGCAAATGACGTTGGCCTTATAGCAGTTGAGAGCTGCATTAATTGTGGAAGAGAAATCTGATTTGGCGCTCTTAATTTGGTTGGTGCGTATCATGTGTTCGCAAAACTGGCATCGCGACTTTCCGCAAGGCTGGCAACTAAAATTTTGTGAAGGTGAGCTTTTGGACTGTACCAAGATGTCTTTGAGGTTCCTGCCTTGTAGGTTGACTGCTCGTGGTGGCTCTGGAAACAAGGTGTTAGGTTTGTCGTTTTGCCGTAAGATCATAAAATGTTTCCTTAGATTATTGTTGAAATTTGAGAGGCTGCCGCACATGGCTATTGGAACTAAACATCACCAAGTGCAAGCCAATGCGTGTGTTCCGTCGTAATGCCATTTGTCTTACTTACTACGTTAATAGTGCTCCACTGGAGCCCGTGCACTGTTATAAATACCTTGGCATCCACATAACATCTGATCTTTCATGGAATATTCATATTGAACATGTTATTAACAATGCTAAGTGCATGCTGAGGCTTTTTAAGAAGGAATTTTAGTTCTGTGCCGTCATCTCTCAAACTTCTTCTTTATAAATCACTTGATAGATCGAAGCCTGAATACGCAGCTTCCGTTTGGGACCCCGGCATGGAATAATCCTCGTTCAATCATTGGAGGCCGTCCAAAACAAATCAGCACGTTTCATACTTTCCAACTACCACCGTACTTCTAGTGTAACCTCCATTGAAACTATCGTTATCATTACCCACTCTTTGCTTTACATAGACAATATTCTTGTCTGTCGCTTTTTCACAAAATTTATCATAACCCGGCCATGCGTCACAATCTACTAACCCCTCCGTATTATATTTCCCGTCGTTTAGATCATAAGAACAAAGTGGGTGTCTTTCCATAGAACACGAATGCATTTTTTTATTCATTCATTCCGCGCACTTCTGTAGAATGGAACCACCTTTCTCATGACATTGCCACCATTGATGACCTATGCATTTTTAAAGATGCTCTATATAACATGTTATTTTTTTATATATGACTGTGCTTATTTTGCCTGTTGTTACTCCTTTCTATTTCCCACTCCCCTCTGTAATGTCTTCGGACCTTGAGGGTAAATAAATAAATAAAAGTAACTACAAAGTTGGTTTGTTGATTCTTAGGTACACTGGGTCGAGTCTGATTGATAAGTTCTGTTCCATCAAGTGCTCGGAGTTTTTCGATGGCCTTGTCAACAATTGCCATGGGGATAGTTTTTTTGGTGAGTACTGTTTTTAGATTTTCTGCGTTAAGGGGTACTCCGCCGATTTTTCGAGCTACCTAATCCAAAGGCATCATCTGAATGCGGATGGCTTCCTGATTCCGAAATGCTAACTCGTTCTCCCAGATTCAATCTAGTTAATTAAAAAAGTGGTATTTTGTTTGCTGCCGAAACCGAAACATCGTTCTCCCTAGTTTTTCCCCAGTTTTCCCCGCCACCCAAGCGTGACGTCACAGTTGGGTAGCGAGGCGCGCGGCCAGCAATCGGGCACGCTCGCGCTCGCCTTTCACGCGGCTAACAGCGAGAAAACCTGGGCGTTCGTGCTATTTGAAGTTGATAATAATCTATATTTGCACAAAGTATGACCTTGGCCTACGTGCTGAACTATATATATATATAAAAAAAACGGGAGCAACTGGAATTTTGAGAAAACCGTTTTTGCAACTCGGTACGCTCAAGCCGCGGCTCGCTAGTTTCGTGAAATCGCTAGTAAATCCGTTCTCATTTTATTAGAAGATGGCTGCCCAAGAAAGGTCGAAGAGTCACGCAATACATTTTTTTGACAAATTGCCAAAGCACCGCGGAAAATGCTCGGAATGTGGGTACAGGTGCCCCACACGCTCGTATAACCTGAAGGAACGTGCCATTTGTTTTAGATTTTCTTTAGAAAAGTTACTGTTGCAGGCACCAGCACGTGTAACTACTCTTGTGGCATGAATATGCTCCTTTGTACTTAAGTAATTTAGCAAAAGATCTATAGACCATTTCTGAAAAGCGCTTCTGGTCGATGCCATTTTCAGCGTTCGTGCGTGTGGTACGTACTTTGCTCGCCTTCTAAAACGACGAACATGTGCGTGCTGGGCTAGGACCTAACACATGTAGACTGTGATTTTCGTAAACAATGAAATGTATAAAATGGGATGAACTGCATTCGTGTAGATCAGATGGCAGGTTACTGGTCATGAAGATCGTGTTAAAATGACAATTAAAAGAACTCCGCAACCACCAACCCAAACATCAAGTGCAATGGAATGCGTATAAAATACACAAATACACTGTTCATCTTAAAATAAATAATATTTGCTTGATACAATAGTGCATAAGGTACAGAAAGACATCATAAAACTTTTAATTCAAAATAAGTTAACAAACGTTACTAAACAAACGTGTACCCTATTTTTTTCTTTTTTTTAACTTTTGGAGTAGTATGCAACGCGTTCAAACACTCATCTACGAGAGCACATGGGAAGGGAGTAATACAATATAAGATTTTTTTTAAATTAAGTTTTGATTTAGCACAGTTTCCATTAGCTGTAAATTTGCATGCCTCCCCTCAACGACAATAATATTTTCATGGTTTAAAAAAAGACTTTTCAGCCCTATATAAAATTTCTCCGCAATAAAATAAATTAAAAACGTTTTCATCACTTCTTCTGCAGAGAATATAGCACACCAACCATTTGACAGACCAGACAAAGGCTCTATCATATATTAATGGAGCTCAACACCTGCTCCATAAACCCCTGTAATAGCAGACAGGAATAGCAGTATGTCGAAAGTCATGTCCAAATTCAGACTTGAACTTTGTTTAGACGTTTCACTTCTCGTCTTCAACATATCGGCCATGTGAGTGAGACTCCGAGAGTAGCCCGAGCTAGATTCAACGTCCAAAACAGAAATAGTGTTTATAAAAAAAAAAAAAAAAAAACACTGGATCAATTGTGAATAACAAATGTGACTGTGCAAAATGTCGACTATAGTGCTAGATTGTGTACTATTTTTCACGATATTATTAGCGCTCTTCTTTGGACGGATGTCGTATAGTGGTCAAAACCGGCTTGAGTTTGCGCGTGCCGCTCTTGAAGCTGTTCCAGCTGTTGAAGGATACTCAACTCGCAGCACGCGGCTATAAAGTATTCCGAGCAAAAGTGAAAATGTTTCACGTGACACTAGTTCTCTCGGCGCACAGCTCGCTCTAAAGCACCTTGACGTGGCTGGCCTCCATTACTGCCTGGAAGCGCATTTTTTTCTCCCACGAAAACAAGGGTAAAAAAGAAGCTTTTTCCCGGCACTGTTCCTATGATCTATCGCGGAGCACAGGTTGCTACCCATTGCAGAGGAACTTTCAACCTTGAAGCTGCGAAAAAAATAATCTCGATCGCTGGCGCCCGGAAAGCCACTTCGCGGCTGCCCGAGTCGCTCGTCCGCTTGCCCATCCGTGACGTACGCGGGTAGGGAAAAGTAGGGATTTTTCAGTGTTGCCAGTAGAGAGTCGCCTCCTGGAACCCTCGCGGCCGGTGTAACTTGCAAATTCAATAACTTCACGGAAAATTTTTATTTTTATAAAATATTTTGGTTATCAGTTGAGAAAGGGTTATTGATGCGGTCTGCAAATTTCCAGCCAAATCGAAGCCTACCAAAAAATCGGCGGAGTTCCCCTTTAAGATCAAAATCAGTTAAGTTGGAACAAATTCTTCTGAACCTATGAGCTTGGGAGAACGGAACGCTGGTTTTACAATGCTTAGGTTGTGAACTGTGAAGGTGATGATACTGTTGGCGGTCAGTGGGCTTTCTGTGGAGTTTCGTTGAGAGGCTATTTTCATGAATTTTCATTGTTACGTCCAAACAAATTATGTTAGTTTTAGAGTAGGAGTGCGAGAATTCTATTTTAAGATGAATGGCGTTAAAATCACTAATAAATTTTAACGGTCTCCCTCTCTGTGAGTCCAAATTATAAAAGATATTGTCAACGTATCGTTTATAACAAAGTGGTTTAATTCACGGTTAGAGAGAAAGCGGTGCTCTAGATCGGCCATGAAAGATTGGCATAGTTTGGGGCCACCTTTGTGCCCATTGCTGGGCTTTGTATCTGAAGAAAGTGCTTCCTTTCAAACTCGGAGTTTTTAGCTTCTAGATTAGATTAGACTAAATTAGAATAGATTAGAGTTTGAAGCAAAGCAAGTTCTTCATATGCAGGGCAAAGCAATAGGTACAAAGATGGCCCCAAACTATGCCAATCTCAGAGTACCGCTTTCTCTCTTACCGTGAATTAAACCACTTTGTTATAAACGATACATTGACGATATCTTTATAATTTGGCCACACAGAGAGGAAGGCCGTTTAAAATTTGTTTGTGATTTTAACGGCATTCATCTTAAAATAGAATTCTCGCACTCCTTCTCTTAGAACTACCACAATTTGTTTGGACGTAACAATGAAAATTCATGGAAATAGCCTCTCAACAAACTCCACAGAAAGCCCACTAACCTCCAACAGTATCTTCACCTTCACAGTTGACACCGAAAGCACTGTAAAACCACCATTCCGTTCTCCCAAGCTCATAGGTTCAGAAGAATTTGTTCCAGCTTAACTGATCTTTATCGTAAAGCAGAAAATCTAAAAACAGTGCTCACCAAACAAGGATATCCCCTTGCAATTGTTGACAAGGCCATCGAAAAAGCCCGAACACTTGATAAATCACAACTTATTAATCAGACTGGACCAAGTGCGCCTAAGCATCATCGAACACACCTTGTTGTTACTTATTCGGCCAGCCTCTCAAATTTCAATTCTATTCTAAGGAAGCACTTCAGTATCTTACAGCAAAACGACAAACTTAACGGCTTGTTTCCAGAGCCACCATGAGTGGTCTACCGACGAGGCAGGAACCTGTTGTGTTCACCTAGTTTCGATTTCCACTTCATCTTCTTCACAGTGTTGTAAATAGTTTGATGCTATCATCATTCTTCTCTTCTTCATTTTTCTTTTCTTCTATTGGCTCGATCTAATAAAAAGACAGTCTATCAGAACGCTCGAACCAGACTGGTTGCTCACTCCACAGTGTCCCCGTAGCCCGGGACAGAACATACATTTCTGGCGACGAGGAGTTCCTGGACCCGATTGTCTTCACCGGCAAGACATCGGCTGCGCCCTTGGTTTCGTCGGCTGGTCCTCGGCGAATTATTCTGTTCGTCCAGCCGCGTCCTTCGGTCGTCCCCAGCCACATTCAAGATGGCTGCGCTATAGAACGGCCTCCCTCTCAAGCAGAAGGTCATCTTCCTATGATGACGACGTCCGGCGGCAGACTTCCCCGGAGTTCTTAGCGAAACCGGGTACTCCGCCCATTCCATGGAAACGATGGATACAGATTTTAGAGCGATATCTGCTGGCCACTGGCGCTCGAGATTACGACGCATAAGTGCCCAAGGGAAGCCCAGCTTTCAGTTCTCCTACGCGCATAACCCAGCAGGTTGGAAGGGCGACCTACCGACTTGAGGACGGCAAGGTATGGAATGCCTCCAAGCTAGCAACCGTTCCAGAGCCGGAGGTGACTGTGCCTAAAAGCCTCCTCCAAAACAAAACCAACGACAAAGAAAGGGCGATGTGCAGTCATCATGACTGGCAGCCGACAGCTGTCGCTCCGACACCTCGGTTGAGACCAGGGTCAGCGGAACCAAATCCAACAGCAGCACCGCCCCAAGTACCAAGACTGCGACGGTCTCAGCGCAACCGGCGACCACCAGAGCGATTCAGTAGAACTTTGTATATATAACGGAAGTGTCATAGTTTATCTCATGAAACTTGTATGTGTGAGTGGGTAAAAATGAGTACATGTAGTAGTATGTGTTAACGTCTATAGTCCTGGCCAGGAATAACTAAACTTGTAGAATTGGAATGAATGTGCTGTACATAAGTCCGAAAATGGGTCGTGTTACCTTTAGCTATGATTTCTAAATTGTCTTTGTTTCAACGTAACGAACTTAGCATTGTACATTGAGAAAAAGTGTCAGTTGTATATATGTGTAATTGTTGTTGCACATGCGTTTTGTACTGTATAGTGATCCGGTTTAATTTGTAATTTCCTTGAAATGTTGTTCTCTCCTTCGTTCTCTCTGTTCACTATATTCAATGTTTCATTCTTATTTTCCAAATTCAAGGGGAGGGGGGAGAATGTTGTGTTCACCTAGTTTCGATTTCCACTTCATCTTCTTCACAGTGTTGTAAATAGTTTGATGCTATCATCATTCTTCTCTTCTTCATCTTTCTTTTCTTCTATTGGCTCGATCTAATAAAAAGAACAGTCTATCAGAACGCTCGAACCAGACTGGTGGCTCACTTCACAGTGTGCCGTAGCCAGGGACACAACAGAACCTCAAGGACATCTTGGTACAATCCAAAAGCTCACCTTCACACAGCGCTTGCGGAAGGTCACGATGCAGGTTTGCGACCACGTGATACGCACCAACCAAATTAAGAGCGCCAAATCAGATTTCTCTTTCAAAATTAATGCAACTCTCAACTGCTATACGAAAAACGTCATTTAAGTGTTACGATGCAACCTGTGCGATATGGACTACATAGGCCAAACCGGAATCCCTTTCAGACTACGATTTAACAATCACAAATCACACGTCCACTTCCTCCCACACCTCCCATTTTCCAAACACATGAACCTACCGAGCCACAATTTTGATGCAATCATAGTCATGCTTCTTCAATCTGGATTTAGTTCCGATCGCGAAAGAGAACTAAGAAAAGCGTATTTTATTCACAAATTCGAATCACTTACCCACGAGATTAATGAAAGTCCGGGCATACTTACCTGGCTAAAACAAGCAGCATAAACCCGCTAACCACTTGTATATTTTTTTAATTATTTTTTAATTTTTTATTTATGAATATTTTGTTCTTAGTGTTTTGGTGAAGGAAGTGAAAACGCGCCAAGGACACTTTTTCTGCAATGGCAGCAAGACTATGGAAGACGACGGGATCAATCCTAGAGAAACAAAGAAGTAATCACCCTGACGAAGAGCGGTCCCCGCTCGATACGTTGGACTTATTATATTATTTTATTATGCCTTTTCGTGGATCATTTCGTTCTCCACTGTATAAATATATATGTATAAACATATGAGCATTGAAGTTTGTTGGCCAGTGATTACTCAAATACACAAGATCCATGGACTGAACAAAAACAAGGAAAAGGCTTATTGACGTTTCGATGGGAGGCCTCTCTTCTTCAGATTGACGATTGAGGGAACTTTGCACGATTTTTTTGTAGTACCGCACAGCAAACCGTAAAAGCACAAGCTTACTTTACACAAAAAAATAGCAATAACGGGCAGGAGGAGAGCTTTCTGACTTCCAATCAATCAAGAGGCAAAGCCAGCGTCACCTCGGACGAAGACGGAGGCGACGTTGGCTCCGCGGTCGTGGCCGCAGATGAGACACGGGAAGGTCCCCTTAAAGATAATAACCTCGCAACCAGCAGAAAAAAAGAAAAAAGAAAACAAATTAGATGGACATGGTTTTTAAGGCGGTATAAGCAGTAACCAACAAACCAGCAGTGGAACAACCAAGTGTAAGAGTTCGGGAAGGGGGGGGCGGGGGTGGAGAAGGAACACAAGAACTACGCCAAAAAAAAGGGGCTAAGAAATTTTGTTGGAAATGTGGAAATATGGAAATCGCTCTTCGACTGATAAATGCGAATGTGACTCCAATTTAATTCTTGCGTTCGCTTTGAGATTTATGTGTCAGTGACTTGAAGTGGTGTTATTATCCCGGGTCTTTATATATATATATATATATATATATATATATATATATATATATATATATATATCGTATAGAGTATATGATATATATATATATATATATATACTATATATCTCTCTCTCTATATATATATCTATCTATCAATCTCTATATATATATATATATATATATATATATATATATATATATATATATATATATATATATATGCTTCCTTGAATTTATTTTTTATATATTTTTGGAGTATTCAGTTTTAATTTTTATGCTCATATATATTTTTATTTTTTTCTCTTTTTGTTAGTTCTATTAAATTTCTTGTATTTTCTGTCTTTAAACATTTATTTTCATAATATTCTTGTTTCAAATTTTAGTTGTTCAGTTTTATGGAGAGCCATGTCTTCAGAACACTGATTTGTCGGTGTCATATAATAATTGTTTCAAGTTTTAACTGAAATTTGGATTTAGTATAACAGTTTTGTTGGCCTGCTTTTGAAAGTATGTTTGAAGTTGTGAGCGAAAGGTTGTTTTAGCATGGCGACGTTCATGGGGTGCTCATGGTTTTCAATTTCAAACACTGTAAACCTTTTTGCATTTATTAATTGTTATAGTTTGTGGGTATCTTTATGGAGGTCGCTCTACTAATAATCACCGCCCGATCGGTACATGTGCGTCGGCAGGATTTTGTCTTGGGGGGGGGGCAAACTGACAGCCCTTTTTGGGCGTGTGCGCTCAAAGGGAAAAGGGGGGGGGAGTCCCACAGTAAAATACGAAAGAGCTAAATACAGCTTGCAAGACACACATATCTTTTATGAAACAATTATTTCAAAAAGTACAATGCATCAGTAATTTCAACGTAAAAAAATCATTTTTATAAATATGTACAGGCACAGTAAAAAAACAAATTTGGTCTATGTCGCGGCAAAACAACAAAACAGCCCACTTAGTTTATAATTCTCTCAGAGATAAAAAAGCACAAAGATTTTATAGACAAGTATTGGCATCATAAATGTACCGTACATAATAAAATAGCAAGACAGTGCACGCAAGTCACACGCACTGTCTTGCGTGTGACTTGCAAGTCACAGCAATGAACAATACCTTTTTATATCCATATTGAACAATATTTGACGTTTATACAAGTTTTTAAAAGCTACCCCAAGTTAGCCTCTGCTCAAATTTACAACTCTAATTTTCTGCACAAAATTGTCTTCGCTCGTAATATTAATTCGAAGCATTTCCCGGGTTGTGGTCCGTGGAAGACATCTGAAAGCTGCGTTAGCTGTGTTGGAAAGCTAGCACGGCGGGGCTACCGCCGGAGGGTTAGTTGCCATTGTAACTTTCCGTATTTCCTCGACGCGGGTTCCCTTAGCTTGCCATGCTCGCTCTGTCTCATTTCAGAACTGGAGTAAAATTTTAGCCCGCTGGTTCTTATCTTTATATTGGTTGTTATATATCTGATCAAGCTTAGCTTTGCATGAATACTCCCACAGTTAAAGACGAGTTTGACATACCTGTGAGAGTCGAATTGAGGGCAAAGCCAATGTCCAGCTGGCTCTTTAAAGCCTGAGGATGATCAGGAGTGACGGAGACAGCAGGTGCATCGATAGATTCCGGGTCATGACACGACTCTGAGGTCACATGCTTCTTCGTTGCACAAGATGGATTGTCATTATCACTGTCAGCTTTCCGTTTAAAAAAGCTTCTGATGTCCATTTTCACTCCTGACCCATATCAGCCCACGGTTATATAAAAAAGTGGGATTGGGTGCGGAATGTGGCTTTTTCAAGCAACTGGCCCAGGAAGAGAGAGCCAGCAACAGCAAAGTGTGCCACCCTGTCACAGATATTCGAGTGTCACGCGTGTGAACACGGTGGTGTCAACGAGGACGGTCCGACACTCCTCTCCCGCGTGAGTTATGGCCCGGGGGAGTATCGTTGTCGACATGGTGCGAACAGAGTTTCGCAGAACTGCATTGTCCAAAAGAGGACGCCTGGCCCCGATTTTGACCCCCCTCTTCTCCTTTCCCATGACCGCAACATGCTACGGGCAAAGGAGAAGAAAAATCCAAAGGCACATATACAAAACAGAGCACTGGCGTGAGCAGTGGCGGTTGGTTTGGGGGGTCGAAACCCCCCCAAAATGCCGAAGCTACCCCCCCCCTCCTCCTCCCCCCGGGGCCCTTCTCGCTCCACTCCTTACGCAGACGGAGCGAAGGGGGAGCGCGGACTATCTCCAACTCGTAGCTACGCCGATTTGTTCTGTTGGGCTTTTTGGAAGAATCCCGCTCTGTGTAGAAGACTATTAAAGACTTGAGCGTGTTGGTGATTTAAATTGACTTAAAACGAAAGAAACACACAAGAGGACGAAACAGACGACACAGCTTTCGACTTGCAACGACAGATTTACTGGGGCGGCTAGCCGCTCAGAGCTCGACTTGGGGAGGCGATGGGGACAGGGGGAAGGGGATGAGGGGAGATGTAAGAAACACAGGGAAACCGTTGCGGGGACGAACACAGCGGGCGGTCGGGATCTGTGTTGCCTCTTTCGTGGATGACACCTCGCGTCGCTTCGTGCCGTCGGGGGCGCGGCGGAGAGCGGGGCGGAAGGGGGGGGGGGCGCTCTGTTTTTGGGGCATTTTACTGACTTTCCCCCGAATGCCTGTGATTCCTCACAACACAGGACTCCGGTGTTCTCGGAAGTAAATGTTCCTCCCTATGTTTTTTTTTTTTTTTTTTGCCAGCTAGGCGCGGCTGATTGCAACTGACCGAGGGGAGACCTTTTTCGTTTTTGTGTTTATTGCTGAACGATCCAAGGAATCAAAAGTGCGTGGATTTTATTTTTAGGTAGCTTTCGGTTTCTCCGTTTGCCAGAAAGCTATTTCGTGACGCCATTCGATCCCCCGTACCCGGGAGAGCTGGTGAAGAGAGGGGGAGGGTAGGCACTCTGGCTTGGGGGTGGCAGGTGCCCCTTTTGCACCCCCTGCCGACGCCCATGGATCGGTATGCGTTTCGCTTGTCGCAGGGAGTGACATAACACAACGAGAAGACAGCGAATGGGTTTACTGTACCCCCCGGTTGCCCGTCACCGCCGACCCTTGTTGTCGCCCGTGGATCAGAGCTCGCAGTCGGAGGTCCGTGTCCAGGCCTGCGGACCGCCCTTCCCACGCCAGCGCTGCGGTGGCTGGCTGTCCCGGGCTATCACTGCTCGAGTCTCGCTGCGGAACCACCCCGGAATTGTCGTCGCCTAGGCCAGATGGCCAGGGCTCGCCGTTTCCACCGGTCCGGACTTCGAACCTCGCTGGTGGACCGCTCCGGGGTTTGCCATGGGCTAGGCCAGGCAGCCCGGCTCCGTCGTTCCTGCCCAGCTCCAGCCTCGCTCAACAGGCACTCTCCCGCGCCAGCTCGTGACTTCTCCGCCGACCGCCTGTCACGTGCCATCCACCTCGTCTTTCACCCTCGGCTCGCAGAATTTGCATATGTACTCTGTTTGTTTAGCAGCAGTTAATTTTTGACGTCCTCTTGCCCTTCGTGCCTATCCTGGCTACGCGTTGAGTAAAGCATTGGGTTGCTTTATTCTGTCGTTCTGCAGCACTGTTCCAGCATTTGCCGAGCTATGGGCAGTTTTTGATCTGGGATGGACATCAATAGACTATCAAAACTTCTAATCATAGCCCTGAGAATTTACCACAGAACCTCAGTATTCCATCCAGTTACTATCTTGGTTCCTGCCTACATGCATCAATCTTTAGCTATTAGAATGACGGTTGACTATTTCCTGCCTAGGTTTGTGTAAGAGATTGTTAATTTCTTTTGCGATGTGTTTCCTCATATTTTCGAGTATTTTTGTTGCTTTTGAGTCAGATGGTATAGTTATTATTTCATGTGATGGAAGTCCTTGAAATTGTAGATATATTAGTTGTTTTCGAAATGTTTCAGTTTCAAGACAGTCACATCATCGAGTGTTGTTATATTTGCCTTACAAAAACAATTATTGGTGTGTTGGAAGTTGAATCGAGAGAGATAACCCTTTCGGTCACGAATTTTCAAATTGTAGTTCAAAGTTTTTTAATCTTTACAGAAGTTCTTTATTCTAGTCTCATGACTTCAAATACACAAGCTCGAACTCTTTCTGAATAATGGTAATTAATTGAGGATGCGTGCTCATATGTACACAGTGTGACTCAAGGCCACCTTTATGGGTTCAACACTGGTCAAAACAATTTATTCGATTACTCAAATACATGCGTTGCATGCCGTGCTTAATCATCCAAAAGTGACATCATGGGTTGTGGTAGAGAAAAAACAGTCATTCTTTGAACTAATGCAGAGAAAGACGTCACACTTGCGGCACCGCACCCTGGTCTTGGAGGCACACTTCTCGTACCTGCACCTCTGAGGGAATGGGGCCTCAACTTGCTGAGGCCAGTGGTCTTTCCCATCATACCTCACAGCATTTGGTTGCGATGGTCGAGCGTTGTGAGCTTGTCGGACTGGTGCTTGGGACTCGGCGCTAGGCCGGCATCGTTTCTTCTGCACTTCTTGGTTCTGCTTGATGAGGTTCAGTGCCACTTCGGTCTGAAAAGACATGTCGTGTGTCTTGCTTCGTGCGAGGCCCTCGTTGCTCGCGTCTCGCACATACTCATGCCACGAATTGGCCAGGGCTAACGACACAAAGTGTGACAGGACTCTCACGGTCCACTTTCTGGTTTTAGCACGCATGGGGTAAAGTGCCATGACAAAATCATGTTTGTCCACGCCACCCATGAATCGATTGTAGTACAAGATTGCCTCTGGGCAGGGAATTTCAATCCTCTCTTTGGCAGCTACACTCCAACTTTTAGCCACACCAACTTCACCAGCGCCGACCTGGGTTGATGCAATATTTACAACACCTTACTTTTGAAGTAGTTGTTGCATGTTTATTTAGCGGGGGAATCAAGTGCGATTCTAATCAGTGATTTAGGTAACATACATGAAAGTTCAGTTCCGTGAATGCGAGCAATGTTTTCATAATATTCAGCTCGTTCGTTTCCAAAACAACCCGAACGTGATTTGTCAAAAATAACGTTGAATTAATGTTTTTATATAACTTTTTAATATATACATTTTTCGGTTTGATATTTTTATATTTGCTATCGATTTTAATAATAAATTTTTATCACTATACAATGTAATTGAGCTAGGATTATGAATTTCGTTAGATATACATAAGAGGGCTTGTTAAATGACACTTTTTTCTGCAATAAAATTGTAGCATTATATGACAGTTTTATGTACCGTAGATGCATGAAGTAATTCGTTGGTTGGAGATAGAATAATGAATGCTGCTCAAATTTTGTCAGGTGTTAGTGAAACATTGGTGTAGATATGGTAGTCACTTGGAATGCTGACATTTTCATGTTATTCTATGACATTATTGTTATCTGGATTACATAACTAGGGTCGATTGGATATTCATTATTAATTTTTCTTGTAATATAAGGTATAGTTTGACTTTCTTATTAAGAACTAAATTTAATGGAAGCAAATTGCATAAAACTGGTAAGGAGATAAGGCGAACAGTTCTATAACATTGGCCAATTTGTAAAGTGGAATTCTTTGTGAGGATATGTTTTTCCTAATAAATGTATGCTAGGAGTATCAGATACGTGCGCCATCATACACAATGTATCTTTCAATACATATATAGTATAACAGTAAAAGTTGTTTTTATATTTATTATCCAGGTTAGTTTAGCAAAATTGGTGAAGTTCCATGCGCATCGAATTACTTTTCCACGAAGGTATGCTACATAAGGGATTAAATAGAGTGTTGTATCGGAAATCATACCTAGGATTTCGAGATGTAGAAGATATTTTAAACTAACTCCATGGAATATGCATGGAAAACCTTTCGCTAGATCATGTGCTTTCGAAACCCGGATGCGCGCGTCACGCGCTCCTTCAATAAGTACGCCATCTGTCGGCAGCGTCTCCAAGTCAACGAACGCCGTCTGCGTCGCCCGGGAGATGGCGCCGTAGATTGCCCGAAAGAGTTTTTTTTAACTAGGTGTGTTTATCCTGACAAAATGCGCCGCAAGACAGGGACAAAGGAAGGAAGACAACACAAAGCGCTTCGTGTTGCCTTACTTCTTTGTCCCTATCTTGCGGCGCATTATGTCAAAATAAGTCATGTACCGACTGGCCCATCTGTCACTATTGATGTGTTTATCCGTTGTAAGTTTGACTTTATGCGTGCACCACGTAGCCACACCTATCTAATAAATCTTAACGCGATTCTTGAAAAGCCAATTTTTGCGGACCGGCCAAAGCGGGATCGGAGTGTTAGTGTACTTACATGAAGCACAACCTTAAGGAGCTAATGAAGCGGCGCCTAAAGTGCACGGTCGCGGCGCTCGTTGTTTTTATGTATTTGATGTAACCAGCCGAAGCAACCACGCACACAAAAAAGTGCAGGATCATGGCGCATTACTGTGCTTGTTGGTTTAGCTAAGTTCCCCGGATACTTCTTCTTACAAGTAATGACAACCAATACAAATGACAAAGCACATTCCGGTGGAACAAAATGGCGTCATTGCAGTTCAATCCTCCGCTGTGCGCCACCATGCGCTTCCTAAAACCTGCACCGCCACGCAGTCGGCGCTTCAATGAATGCCGCTGCTTGTAGGAAGCTCTCATCTTGAAACTTTATATTTAGCCGGTGATTAAAAGCGAACAATCACGACGAACGCCCGTGACGATGCACTTTTCGCGCTGCTCGATTTATTCCTTCTGATCTTGGCGTTCGCTGCGACAGGGCATAGTGTGAAATTGACCATAGGGAATAACTAATTTCCGAACACCTTGAGTACTGGATACAAACAGGACCCGCGTATTTATCTTTCCTGGGGAACACACACCCGTGTACGGGGTGCTCGAATTTAATTAGGATAGATCAAAAAAAAAGGCCGTGAGAGGTAGACTTATACCCTCATTACTCGGTCATACTTAACTGCAGGTACGCTAAGCCACAGTTGGCACACAATACTTGCGGGCAACATTTTGTGGCCATGCAATCAAAACCATGGGCGAACGTCCGCTTGAGCATCTTGACCATCCATCAAAATAGTGCACGCGCGTTCTTCACGTCTTCTGAAATAGCTGTCGGAAAGTATGGTAACTGTGGTGCCGCGTAACAGCAGTTAAAGGTGAGTTAACTGCGGTTAAGGGTGCCCGTGTAACAGGCGTACAAGGCGGTCTGGTTAGTGGGTTATACGGGCAGGGGGACATATTATAGGGGCCTATTCTTTACAATAAGTCGAACGTGTTAATTTGTTTTACTTTTTTAGAGTTAGCGATCGAAGCATATGATTCCAATTAAAAATAACTTGCGGAGCGTCATCTGAAACCAATAATACCTTAAATTTTTAATGACTCGAAGAAATTGGGAAGCGGGGAGCGCGCTGAAGTTACCACGCGTGAAACAGGCGCAGGCGTGGAGGCCTCAAAACGCGGATGATAATCTTTTCATCCTCGTCTTTGGACCGCCAGCGCTGAGCGCACTCCCGCGCTTCCCACGTTCTTCGACTCCTTCGATAATTGACTGACATAGTGGTCGCGGATAACCCTCAGCGAGTCTGTAATTAAAGCCATACGTTTATTTTGACTCATTAAACATTTATTTAACGCATTGTACTTCATTTATCGACCTATCTTGAGGATCAGCCTCCTACATTAAGTCCTTCTCGCCATATAACTCACGTGCACAGATCGCATAAGTCAACCTTACGCTGCATTTTATTTATTAAATCCGTTCGAGTTCAGATCGCACGCCCTGTGAGTCACCTACAGTTTGGGCGAGGCTTTTTACGTACACGATTGTCGCTTTGTGATTGGCTCTTCGGCGTTCTTATCGACTAATGCCGCCATGTCATTAGCTGTGGAGCATTAATTGGACGATCGATACTCGACAAGCCCTACTTTTCTTAAGCTGTCGGTGCCCATATACATAGCCTCCTCTATACTCACAAAGCCTGGCAGTTCGACCACGGAGCCATGAAAGAGTGTACCGTCGCAGATCTGGAGCGCGAGGAGCTGGTAGCACAGAGCATCAAAGAGCCATTTCTCAGGGAACCTGGACGTCAGCGCACAGCTTTTGCAGCGGCGAGGACCCGAAACAAACTTGTTCGCTCGGAAGAAGTGTGTTTCGGCGTCTTGCCGCAGCGGGGCGCCAGTCACGTTGTCTGCCGCTCCATCTTTTCCATTTCGGCGGCCGCTTCTCGTGGCGTTCTGCTAGGCTTGTCAGTATAGGAGAGGCTATGCCATACGCGTTTGGAAGAAGGCGCCTGCGCGCTGCCATTTTAACCGATGCTGGCGCCGCGTAACGTTACCGCCATGTTGAGGTAGTCTAGGGGCACTTCACTAGGGTGGGCAAGGACAAGAGTGTCTTGCTGCATCGCCGATGGCCCGCGTAAGCGACGCACTTACCGTTTCAGAACGCAGGGGAAGGTATCCACACACAATCGTAGCATCAAATATTCTAGAAGGGGCGTCTTTAAGGGTTCGAGTTGACTTGATAACGATCGCAGCCGCTGTTCCAGCGTGACGTTGAAACCAGCGCCGCCGCAAGCGCAGCCATACTCTTGTTGTAATAGCCATGCAGCTCCTGACGTCCATTACGTTTGCATTCTTGGGAAGCGTTTATAATGTTGGTCTTGGTTTTAACTGCATCAAAACAGCCACGTTGCACGTGCTAAAATTTTTTCAGATACAAGAAAGTTTCATTCTGCTTTGTTTTGTATTCCTGTATTCTTTAAGATATACGTTTATCTTTCGCAAGTTACGCTTGGCTACTTTATACGACAAGCAGCGAGCGTCCTGCATGGCTGGAAAGTGGGTCCGTCTCATTTCTGCGTGCTTCGAGGTTAAGCCGGGATCCCACTTTCAGAGGTTTAAATAAATTAGTTATCTTTATAAAATTCACGGAAATGAACTAACATAAAAATTGCTTAATTGAAAACAGGACGGCGTGTTTATCTTTTATTTTCTTTTTCGAGAAATATTTATGATAAGTATGCTTTGGTTCTAAGCACAGGCAGCATATTCGCGTTAGGACGGTAAATCTACATGCACCAGGTGTTTGTTCACAATTAATTGGGGCGCAACGTTTTTGACTCAACAGGACGTTATTTACATGTGCCTCTATAGGTAGCGGTGCAACCTCTGGGCAACCAACGCTAGGCGCGCTACGTGGGCTAACTTGCCTCGGAAACAAAATAAAACTTAATTAGGCGTAGACGTGCCTTGGAAACAAACTTCGCAAGGGCTGCTGCGTTGGCGCTGATGCGTAGAATGTCTAATTAAGTTTCCACCTTGGAATCTCTGCAAAGCTCACGGTCCTTCTAGTTGAGTTGCGACGAAATGGATTGTTGGAGGATGATGGTCGTTGATATTGAGAAGAAATGTTGAAGCATAAATTATGCGCGCAGATGAACTGGTTTATGTGATCAAGATGAATAGAAGTCGAACGCGGAGTTAGCTAAGCAAGAGATCATAGGCCTAAATTACCCAAGCACCAAGGTGAATGCCGGGAACATAGGTAGATACGCTGCATACGTTCGCCTTCTCAGTGCTAAGTATAAGAAGCAAAGAACTAAAATAATATCTTGAGAAACCCGCTTGCAAAGTGCCATTAGCGTTGGGTGTTTGCTTTTAATTGCTGTAGACGTGAGCACGTGCAGCGTGTGCAAGTACGCTCACAGCATTCTCTTTAATGCTAAGTTAACTTAGGAAGAGGTCTACGGTCGGTGACAGGTTAAGCATGCTTTAGAAGCTCCGCCGGGCCTCGGCTAACGTACGACGAAGTGTAATCGGAGGTAGAAAGTTTGCCCTCAAGGCGGTGCGTGTACTGCATTCGTTACTAGTCCCCGACTACAGTGATACCTCGACTTCGAGAAAGAAAGTCAGGCATGTTTTTTATATAAAAAGAAAAACAAACTAACACATCGAAGATTCTTTCCCAACGATCAAGAAGTATACTATTTTTTGCAGTGCGATTACCCTTAAAATTTATTTGGAACTTAAAACGCATATCTTTTAATAAACTAAACAAAACATAAACATAAAGTCAGCCTATAATAAACTACTTTAGTTTGAATTTCCTTGTCATGAATGCGAATACAAACGGCAGAGCCGTGAACAAAAAGCCAAAATCTCTTTACTTGACAAGATTCAGTCCGGTCCTTGTGCACATGCTAGAAGGCTACGGGGACACATAACAACACTACCGCAGTTATACATAGATATGATTGTGAACCGAAGGTTTATATTAAAATAAAGCACGAACTAGAAAATATTTGATCATAGCAAGTTGTTGGTTCTAGCGTCTATGTCAACGTTATTTCTGCAGAATGTATTGAGCACCATGTAATATGTAATGCGCATTGAGTAATGTGCACAGCTTGTGTAAACATCTGTTTTTATGACTTGCTTCCAAAATAGTGAAGTCTGAAGGACTGTCTGTGGGTAAACCTTGCATACCTATTAAATCGCTGATTAGATAGATACAGAAAATAAGCTAGACGGTATATCACACCCTTTTTGTACTCATGGTGTTCAAGACCTTATTTATGCTTATTGATGCGGCCTATACTTGGACAAATTTGATAGGAAAATTTAAAACTAGAATATATAAAATAAAACAATATTTGAACAAAATTGTTTCGCCCACAGCGTCCCCGCGTTGTTGAAATTTACTTCTTTACTTGAATGGATAAGCAGTGAATGTTAAGATTGATTGAAAGCAAATCAATTAGTGCGGTGCGTGCGAAGCGAAAACTACCAGAAAGAAGACCGCAGCGCTGGATATATGCAAATTTATTATATTTTTATTTTCAGGGAAAAGTATCTTTGTGAAATCATCACCGCTTGAGCTTCGGAAATGAGTTTTTAAGTGCGCTAGCGTGAGTTCTCCAGTTACTAATTTCTTTGAAAGCGACGTTTTCGTGTTCGGTGGTTCGAAACACGATCCTATTTGTTTAATGTTTCATACAAAAACGCCGATTCAAAAAGTTCTCGCGTTCGCGAAATCTGGCTAAATGCGTATTTGCCTGAAGCTCTCTTTCACTCAGTGGCAGCTCCTGGAGTAAAATCAGTAAATTACGTTTCTTATCAAAAAAGCAAAAGTCCTTTAACAAGTAATGTATCAAACCAAAACGAAATCGATCAATTAAATCCGAAAAAAAAAGTTGAACACGTGTGTTTACTCTCCGACTTCTTCAGGGTTTTCTCAGTCTCCCCGTGCCTACATCCGGCCCTGCGCTGTCTGAAATTAGATAATCTATTTATGGCGTCAAGGTCGACGCCGTAAATATCACGTAGAATCAAATTAGTTTAGTGCATTTACAATGGAACAAACAAAAGGTAAATGCAAACACGCAGAGGTTAGGGTAAGTAGGAGAAATGAAGATTCACAGCACTGAATCTCAACTCGATTTTTTTCTCTAAGACAGAAATATACGAAATAAAGAAAAAAATCGATAAAGGATATCAAGAAAGCAAATGCCCTCGCAAAAACCATTCCATTCCGCACCGCCAAAAAAAAAAAAAATGCCGAAACATTTTAAATTTATTATTAAATGAGAATCTGCTCTGAGTAGTGCAGTTACATACTATGGCATCATAACTGGTATGGAATGCATTATTGACAGCTGGATGACTGAGAAATGCTGTGGACTTGATTTATTAATTGTGTTTTTTACTGCAGCGTCCAAAGGGCTTCATAGCTGCAAAGGGGTAATAGTGTATAATCATACAAGGAACGTAATCTGCATATACGCAAACATATACGTATATAAACAAATACAAACAAATATACAAGCATTAAGACACTACACTACCATAAAAAGGAATTCGTAACAGAAAAAAAAAGAACATTATTCATGCGGTTTTAACGATTGTCCAAACAAGTAATTCGAGATCATTTAAACAACTTTCCTGGGTAGTCGATTATACTTTGGAACTGTAAACAATAAGCAAGCGTATTCGAAAGTGTGAGTTCTACAGCTGAGTTTTTTTATTTTATTTGTGTAAGGGTTATCCGCAATGAGATACTTAGTGACTTACTCTGTACATGCTTTCAATATTTTGGAATTCCCTCCGGTCCCAACCTCTTGTAGCCTAGATCTTTCCTACAAAGTTAAATATCCACTTTTTTTTTCTTAAAGGGGGGCGGGGGGTAGGGGGGTGGGAGTTATAAATGTGCAAATCTCGGCATTTTGCCACCGTCACAGTTAGAAAGAGGTGATCCGCTCAGTATTTAACGAGGGGACTGTATTTTTTTTGTACCAAGCGATGCACAATTGAAAACGAGCGTGTTGGTTAATAGATACAAACGACCGTGAAAGATGTCCTGTTCCCGTCCTCGTCCTCGCTGTTATATACTTTCAAGTTTGTATCTATAAGCGATGCAATCTGCGTGTGAAGTTGTTACGATAATGCTAGTGGTCTGTTACTAAATTACGTAATATTATATTTCTATCCCGAACAACGCCAAATAAACTAATACGTTTTGAGGTCATAATGAGGAGGAAACAGTGAAGACGCGCAATAATGTAGAACTGAAGCTTTCATGCCTAAATTGTCCACAAAACCTTTAAGGCACACGTGTTATGAAAATCCTTTCTTGTTTAGTGAAGAAAGTATAAGTTCTAAGAGACAGATCGAGAAAAATGTTGATGATTTTTTCTATACACGCTGTACAGTTCACGAATGGAACCGGCTACCAAGTAATATTGTTTCCATGCTTTGTAATGAATTTTAAAGTTTTTCTTAAATGAACCCGTGTAACGTCTTACTTTCTTGTGTTATGTAAAGTCAAAGACTGTATGTTGCCCTGACAGTTGATTTTATTATTGCCTGATATTTTCGTATACTAGTATGTGCAGAATGTACCCAATTCGAACTCTCTCCTGCAATGTCCTTTAACCGCCGCAGGACCACCTAGATAGATAAATAAATAAATATATATATATATATCATATACATAAATAAATAAAAATAAAAATAAATGAATTAAATTAATAAGTAAACAAGTTACTAAATAAATAAATAAATAGACAAGTCAATAAATAAATAAATAAATAAATAAATAAATAAATAAATAAATAAATAAATAAATAAATATTGAGGAAGAGAGTCTACACCTTTCCAAGAATAATTCGGCACAAGGTACAAAACAACCTTTTTCGACTCTACTCACTGGGTTTCAGAGAATTCTCTCATTGGCGCCCCTGCTAACCCTAACCGAGTGGAGTTTCTGTCTTCGATAGGCGCTGGCTTTGTAGGCGCATATTTAGGCGCTGCCGGCAGCTAAATTCTAGCTTTTTCCCGCTGTATGTTTTCTGTTTTATGATGTATGTATTTTCCAGAGGACATTGAGAACGCATTGTACCACATTTGGAACAAAAGAAAACATTGTAAACTATATTTGTTGTGTACGCGCGGAATAGAACGAATGCGACTGGAAGGTTTTATTTTACGATATGTTCTAACGGCGCCGCCTCCTCAGCCGTGTCAATCGACAAGAGCGGCCTAGCTGTCGAAAATAATTTACAACGGAAGATAGCCCTTATGGATGCCTATTTCACTCGCACCTGGGGTGTGACATATGCGCCAATTGCGTCATTTTGATCAAAACCTAATTTTCTGCGCCTAGTTGCTCCACAAACGCGAAATCGGTCGAAATTGTGCCAGATTGCGCCAAAGTAACTCAAAAACTAAAACAAAGTTTTCGACGACGCTAGATTTATCGGGAAACGAGAGCTTGGTTGGCAACACTCAATCTCGTCATAGTAAAGTACACGGCACGGGTACAGGGTGGCGCAAGCAACCGCCGGATTTGAAGATTTCAGCTGTGGTACCCTTCTACACCTATGATACTTGGTCGTTTTCCCGATTTTCATACTACTTTGCGCTGTCATTTGTGACTGCATGTGAACGGTGCGCTGTCGCGCGGTCTCGCTGTCTGGCCGCGGGAGGTACGACGCACAGGCTATCAAGATGAGCAAATCTAAGTATTTATTTCGTGTTGAGAGTAAACTTTTTCTGAAAAGTACTATTGAGCGCCTCCATTGTGTAATTGTTCATTCGCGCCGGAATCTCGTCAAAATGGACGGCGCCGTCGCCGTTCATTTTGTGCCGACGACCTTGCCGATCCATAGACTATTGCTTCGTAATCAAGGCGGGAACTGAAACGAGAGAGTTGTACAGGCGCAGCAGATGCTTTCTGTCAGATCCCCATGACCTGTGTTACAAGAGTTTGAGGATAATAGGAGATTTTAGACATTTAACTTTTAACTGTTTGAGATGTGAAATAAAATTTAGCTTACTATAAAAAATGAGTCTTAAAAACTTGTGTTCATTTCGGATACTTATGGGAGTTCTATTGATCTCTAATGATGGATCCAGCGTTATTCCACGTCTTAGAGAAAAAGGTACACACACCGTCTTCTCAGGTGAGAACCGGAAACGATTTTCGTCGGCCCTTTTACTTATTTTATTTATTGCGAGCTGCAGCTGGCGTTCACAGCTGGAGAGATCGCAAGAAGAAACTGATATTTGAACGTCATCAACCTACAAGGAGTAAGAGGTGGTGCGTGGTATTACCTTTGAAGGAAAGTTGATCTTTACGGCAAATAATGTAACGCTCAAAAGCACCCCTTCCCAACTTGTGGCACCTCATTCTCCTGAATAAAAGGGTCTGAATATGTGGCACCTAGTCTAACTTTGAATGCTCGATCAGACAGAAGGCTTTTGATAACATACAGCATGCGACCATGTAAAGCGCATGCGAACAGGTCCCTAAGGATTCTATACCGCCATATCGTGTCGTACGCCTTCTATATTTTAAAGAAGACTGATACGCAATGCTGCCTCTTCACAAAAGCATTATGTATAGTCGTTTCCAGGCGCACTAGGGGGCCAACAGTTGACCGCCCTCCCCGAAAACCTTACTGGTTTCGATCAAAGAAACCCTGCGTTTCAAGGAAATACACGTCTCCTATTGATCATGCGCTCAAATATTTTGCCAAGACTGGTCGTAAGTGCAATAAGGCGGTAGCTGGATCGAACTGACAAGTCTTTACCAGGTTTCAACAGTGGGATAACATGGGTCTGCTTCCAAGCTTAAGGAAAATATGCCTGCGTCCACAGATGATCAAAAAAACAAAGCACAGTTTCCAGAGATTTTGGGGCCAGCTGACGAATCATCTCGTAATGAATCCTGTGAAAGCCAGGGGGCGACTGTTTTGTAATACTAAGAGCAAACTTAAGTTCGTGAATTGTTAAAGGTTTGTTGTATTCTGCAGTATTTTCTCCCGACATATTAATGCTATGGCCTTCTGCACGATCCTTGAGTTGTCTAAATTATGTTCTGTAATTATCGGAGCTAGAAACATTGTGGAACTGCTCTCCGAGTACATTAGTCACATTTCTGAGTGAGAATGTAGGAGAATAGAAAATACGAATCACAAAAGCATGATAATCACCCTTGATTTTCCGGTATTGATCCCACACTTGCTTAGACGAGACAAAACTGTTCACTGAAGAGGCATACTTCATCCAAGTTCCTCGCTTAGCTTGTTTCCTCATCCATCGAGCTTTTGCTTTTTGCTTTTGAACTCTACTCTATTGAGAGAAGTAGGGTACCGTCTGAACATATCCCAGGCTTTATGCTGTTTTTTTCTTGTAGATGCACAGTCTTTGTTCCATCATGGCAAACACTTTTTCGCCATGTTTTCGGAAATCTGCGGAATAGCCCCAAAAGGCGCACTTAAAATATGTTCTGTGACATATAATGTGGAATCCTCTGGGACAGACTTGCCAGGAGTGAGGTATCAAGCGTTTCATTTAATTAAAAATGCTCCCAGTCTGCCCTTTCTAAATTCCACCTAGGAACCCGCTTTAAAATGGCGGGAAGTGCGACGTTGTTTTTTAAAATGACCGAAAAGTGGTCGCTCCCAAAAGGGTTGTTTAAAACATTCCAAGAAAAACAAGGAAACAATTAGGGTGATGAAATAGACATGTCGATGGATGTAAAAGAGTTATGAGGTGCACTGTAAAATGTTTTTTTTTGTTATTTAAAAGACATAAACCTGAAGACAGTAATAGACGCTATATGACCTTGCCACGAGAATCAAGTCGGTCACTGCCCCACATATGATTATGAGCATTAAAATAGCCTAAAATTAAAAATGGTCTAGGCAGTTGATCAGTAAGACCTTCGAGTTCATGAATATGAAGTGGAACATGTAGGGGAAGATATAATGACACAATGGTAATGAGACGGTCAACAAAAACATGGGTTACCACAGCTGTAAGTGGTGTACGAAGAGGGACCTCAGCCCATGCTACGCCTCTCCGTACGACCACAGCAACCCCACCAGAAGACTGGGCTGACAAGCGATCTTTCCTAAAAGCACAATGACGACGTAAAATACCAGTCTGAGTGTTCTTAAGATAAGTTTCCTGCAAACAGACAGCAATTGGCCGAACCTCGTCCAGAAAATAATGAACATCATCTATGTTTTGTGGTAGACCCCGGCAGTTCCACTGCAGGAAGCCAACATGACCCATAAGTTTGTTTGCTTAAGATGAAGTTAAAACGCGGGGTTCGCAGCTGTGACCAAGTGGACAAAGGTTAGCTTGGGTTAGTTTGGGGCAGTGACACGTGGAGGTTTTTTTTTCTGATCCCCCTTTTCAGGGGCACGTTTTGTGCCTCCCTTGGCAGGTGGAGGTGGTTTTGTCGGATCGACAGGTACCTCCATGGCCTCCTCCTCCGGCTGGGAAGTGGAAGGAGTGGGCCACCCTACTGCTCTGAGAGGTAGTGGCGTCTAGCACCACTCGAGACTTTGGGCCAAGACTATCGTCTTGGTACGTAGAAGTTTTGGTGGGGCCGCCGGGGTCTAGGAACTCACAGGAGCCTCGCTGTGGGTTGGGGGGCCGGTGGAGCACTCAAAGTCTCGAGGACTGTACTGAGCGCCCAGCGATGCCTTGAGTGACGGCGCTGCCCCCTGGCAGCTGCCTCGGCATAAGTGCCTCCTTGGAGGAAAGAAAATTGTTTTCCTTGCGTCAAGGTATGTCAGGTTCTTTTTTATCTTTAAAGCTAAAATCTTCTTTCTTCTTGAAACTTCGGACAGGCTCGAGAGTAGGCGGGGTGGGCACCACGACCAGTTAACACACTTGAGAAATGTACCCTTGCATGTGTCGGCCGGATGGTCTCTACCTCCACACTTAGTACACGTCGTTTTTCCGCGACAGGTTACCGAGCTGTGACCAAATCTTCGGCACTTGAAGCATCGCCTTGGTTAGGTATATAAGGGCGAAGCTTGCAGTGGAGATAGCCTGCTTTAATGCTCTCAGGCAGTACAGTGGATGCAAAAGTGAGGACCAGATGCTTTGAGGGTCTCTCCTGTCCATCCATGCGTATAAAGATTCGTTGCACAGCGACCACCCCTTGCCCGCAGAGGCCCTCCAAGATCTCGTCCTCTCTAGTAGAAGGCCATCCTCTAAAATGACGCCCTGGCAGCTGTTCAAAGCGCGATGTGGGGTGATGGATACTTTGTAGTTAGAAATTTTATTTAAATCTATGAGAACCACACACTGAACTCAGTTTTCTACTTCAACGAGCAGGTCACCAGACGCTAATTTCTTTGCTTTAAAGTTTTGACCAATTAGGTTTTTTTTAAAGTCTTTGAAATAAGAAAGGGTGAAAGCTTGGCAAGTGGTTTACCATTTTGTTCCGAGTGCATTACCAGAAAGCGGCTGATGCTATTCTTGGCTGTAGCGGATAAGTCTTTGGTAAATACTTCAGTCCGGACCCTTTTCAAGGTCCAATCGGGGAAGGTTATTTATTTAGAACCCATATGAAGGGCCGAAAATTTGGCACCTGTAGCGCACCACCCCCACGGAGTCCAACAAGGGGATAGGTAACATCTCGTAACAGATATGTCTTCTTTGAGTATGTTACTCTACCAGTGCTGTCAGGATACTATTACCAAGTGCGGATTAAGAGAGATTTTTGTCGCCACCTAAGGTTAACCCTTACCGCCAAAGGTGAAATAATAGGGAACAGGAGACGGAGAAGAAAGGTAAAGAAAGGAGAGGTGGAGAAAGGCGACTGTCTGGATCATCCTGGTCGGGCCAAGCCAGAACACCCGTCTACAAGAAGCGGGGGCGAACCGGTGTATTGCCTCACCCGGGGGCTCCGGAGAATCCAAACCTTCCCCGGGCTGGGCTCAACCACCAGGATGCCATTTTCCTCGGAAACGGGTAAAGCACTCACAGGCAGACGTGGGTGGGCGAGACCACATGTCACGGGGTCCGTGGCGACGCCACTCACCAAACACCTGCTTTCACAGGTGCCCCCTGCGGGGTTTAAAGTTTGAAGGTACAGGTGCTCCTCCTCGTTTTTGACTGGGTGGAAAAAGTACTCGATCGTGGTTGTTTATCAGCGACAGAGGCTGCTGTACTAGAGTCGATGTTTTTGCCTGAGCGTGCACGTGTGTCCTTCACTGGCACAGTCATCGACAAGTCTTGCTGCTTGATCAAATGATGAACTTCTAGTTCGACTCTTGGGGATATGCAATGCCGGACTAAATGTCAAGTCCTCCAAATCGCGGCGAGACATATTTCGAACTTATTGCGGAATGGGTCATGAGCCGAACCTGCGGCCAAACTAAAGCATGGCAAGTGCTATGTCTACAATATGTAAGTTCTTCTTTGTTCTTAAATTATTCGGCACCTATTATGTTGCATATCCCAAATTATTTCAAAGTAAAGTTCAAGCAGCTAAGGCGCTTAATGAAAGCTGTAAAGATCACAGCAGAATATGCTTTTTAGCATAGTCATGCCCAAAAGTAAGTCAATTACTTTTGAAATAATTTGTACTCTATTCAAGATATTTCGTACTAAAAGTATTTTGAATACTTCTGTGAATGCATTTTCAAGTGCGTATTCAGTATCTTATGTTATATACGTTTTTTATAGTATTTGACACTGCACTAATAAAATCCCCTTAAAGGCGCTTGTAGGATGCTCTTAACGCATGCATTGTTTAAATGAAACCCCCAGTCCCAAAATCTCTCTTGTCTGTTCATTTTCTGCTAAATTAAAAGGAACATTACGCCACGTTACCTAACGTCACGTGACAAATACACCAAGTATACAAATTGACGTCGCGACAACATATACCACTTTAGTTTCCCCGCGATATTTCGCGGGAAAATTCAAGTCGCAGCAGAGTTAAAAGCTGACATTGTTGATAGTAGTTCATGATTAAATAAAAAGGTCACAAAAAACAGCACAAAAAAGGGAGACGTAAGTCAGACAAGCACTTACTCACAACTGGAAGTTTAATAGTTTCAGAAAAAACGAAGTATAGTATCTTCCCCTGCTGCACATGCGCCGTTCAACCCCCCCCCCCCGCTTTCCCCACCCCGGTTATAACCTAAAAGAGCAAAATAATCTTAACATGCGCGTGGCACTGTCGCCGATAAGAATGCCTCCTCAGCATCTGTCAAAGTAAGTTACGGGTGGCTTATGCAGCCATCGCCCAATCTTTTTATATTTAAAGGCTCCAAGACCTTCCGCGCACTATGCTCTTTAAATCGTCCTAAAAAATTTGTGTTTTCAAACACGGGAGATCACCTACATCAGCTGCATTGGACTGCTAAATGGCCAGACGTAGTGTACAAAGGGAGTGGCAGTGCATTAACCTAATTTTTAATTAATGCATCGTTTCGTGTCCTGGTTTCATCTTATTTCATCACAAAATTCACGTTTCTGACTGATACCCCGTTAAATATAGCGGGAAAATTGACGTCACGTAACCTACACTAATTCAGTTTTTTCTCTAAATTTAGCGGGATAAATCGATGTCCCTTGACCTGATGGCAAGCGTGCCTAAAGTACAATTCAGTTTATCGCTAAATGTAGAGCGGAAACATAGGTCATGTGACGCACCAATTCCTTCTGCCAATCCCTCTTCGTCCTTCCCCCTCCCTTTGCTTACCCATCCTTCCCCTTCCAAGAATGTCCTCCCCATCCCTCCCTTACCCTCCCATCATCTCCTTCTCCCATCCCGTTATCACCTATCACCAATCCCCTATCTCTTCCTCTTCCCGCCTTGCCCCTCCCTCCCTCTCTCAATCTCTCCCCCATTCGACTACTGTACCCTCCTTTCCACTTCATTGGTTGTGTGACGCTCCAATTAAGTTTATTCGTTACTTTTTGCTGCCTTCCCTCTACCTCCTTCTGTCAATCTCTGTTCTCACCGCCCTACGGTGCCCTCTGCACACCCAGCGCAAACATCTTTCATAATTATTTGCTCCTGCCGACCGGCGCTTTTGAAATGCAAATGTTTAAATCTAACTTTAAGTTGACCCTGACTTGTATGCTCGCTGCAAACTTGAGATATGCGACCGTAATTGTTCCATGAGGAGCGAAGACGTCACAAACGGTGGACGCTGATTTTCTTCTTATTATTATTACTGGACAATGGATGTTAATTAAGAAACTGCCGGAACCTCTTGGAGCCTGGTGACTTCTGACTCCCTGAAATTAAGAGCGTGGGCCAATTTCAGTGTTTCCCAGTGAAAAGTTTGCGGTGAGAAACTTTCGTCTAAGCCTGAGCGTTCGGGATTGCTCCCTTCACCCTGCCCGTTTCCTGACGGTGGAAGTTTTTGCGGTACACATGTTGCCGTCCCGGGTTTGGGTTGCAGTGTCGCTAAAGATTCATTACGAAGTGGTAATCGCGACTTCGACTTTCGTCTCTGTCGATTACAATGGCACGACTTTTTATGTTTAATCAGACAAATTCCCCCCTCCCCCATCAAAAAGGAGAACCCGCATGTTTCTTTAAAACAAGCGCTTGGTTTCCTATCTTTGAGCGTGCATTCTTTACGTGAACCTAAAGGGCGGTTTCTCGCGACGTACCGGTGACTCGAACTCTCACCGGACTCAAATACCGTTGATGAACTTTCGCCCTATGTTGTGCTATGCGCAGAGGCAGTGTTTTCCAGCTCGCTCGAGTTCTTTCGTGTCGTGATCGACTGTGTTTGTCGAAGTAGTCGGCGACACAAAAGCAGCATCCTCTAGTGCTTAATTTTATACTGCATGCAGAGGAGCCGGCGCTCGAGATTTCGTCATGTCGGCAGCTAAAATGACCGCAAGGGTCCGAGTATTGTCATTTTTGTTTGGGGGAGGGTGGGGAGGGGGCGGCCCTTTCTGGTAGCGTGCCAGGGCCCGTGTCATATGGCCTCGCGGGCAGGATCCGGCCCGCGGGCCGTCGGTTACTGACCCAGGGGCTAAAGAAATCTCGCACACAGACGGTGGTCGGTCGGTGGTAACAAACGCCCACAGACGATGAGTGCCATGACGAGTCACTTTTGGTCCTGCTTGATTCGATCCATACAATGGTAGCGTTGGCTTTGGTCGGACCTAATCACGCTTTAAATTAAATTTTTTTCTGAATTTCAGCATATATCTTTTTTTTTCTTAATTTGAGGCTTCGAAACATTGAAGTGTCTATAGTTTTTTGTCTTCTATCTGCATCTGTTCGCGATCATCAAACGTCCTGAATATTTTCTCAGATTTCACCTTAACTGAAGTTGTGGCGAAAGCGACCCGAATTACTGATTCGACTTTCAATGTGTTAGATATTTCAGATATTTTTCTTGCCAATACGCCCGAGTTTCTTGCTCGTCTCTCTTTTGGGCCAGCTGTAAGTGGTCACTCCCACAACACTTTACGTTAAATACATCTGTCAGTAGTTCTATTTGTTTATATAACTGTAAATTTACATAATAAAAAGGCTATTTTTCAACATAAAAAGTCAAGCTTTGGTCTAATCAGGAGCGATCAACCTGTTAAATATTGTAGACGAAGAGGAGCAATGTGCTTGCCACGAAGGACTGAAGACGACGAGGGGAAAAAGAAGGCGCGAGGACGGAGGGGATCGAGACGATCGAGGCAGCGGTAAGCGTTGTACATATCTGCTAAGTAAACGCGATTTTCCAATTTACACCGTGGACATCGTTCCTCTACCTATGTAAATCACTAGGTGCTTTCCTTGTAATCAATTTCTGCACAACTTCGACCAGTGTTTTGTTGATGGTAATTGTGATAAGTGAAACGCAAAGTTAATTCACTCGTTGGTGCTTTCATTCCGCCTAGGTTAATTACTTTGAACCCCCGCGTCTCCTGGAATAACCTCAATATTAAAAGGATATTATTTTAGGATATTATATAAAATAAAACATGACTTTCGCTCTTCTAAGAATCCTGGTCACGAAACCCAAATTTACTTTTTTCAGTCGTACTTTAGCTTTTATGTTGTGAAAAATAAAAAAAAAAAAATCTCATCACTTTTAGAATGTTACAAATGACGCCCAAAAGTCAATTATATAGACTATTATTTCCGATTTATATAGAGTGATCATTTTGGATAGGCAATGGTACAATGTTTTAATTAAAAAAATTTGTAAACTCGTTTCTTGCGATTTTGATTGTTGTCTCCCAATGTACCGTACTTACGCCTTTCTGCCTATGGGGCAGGTGGTTTCGGGTTATAATGTAATAGATAAAATAATAAAAACATCTATACAAGTCTTCTTGTGGTATTGATAATGTTACATCTAAGTTTATGATCTGAAGAATACGAATATGTATCGATTTATATTCCTTTTGAAACCTTTTAAACATTCGCTTCCCTGTAGCAGTTTTCCTGAGGATTAGAAATGAGAGAAGTTTCTTCCGATCCATGCATCAAGTAATGAACATATCACCATAATTATCAGCCAATCTCGCTAATTCGTACACTTTATTAAATGATGAATGTTATCACCTACTTGCACCTTGTTAGTTCTTTTTTTGTTTAGATACTTGTGTTTTTAGCTCTCGCAACATAATTTTGGAAAATCTAATTTCTTGTAATACGCAGCTGCCGTACTTGCCTAGCGACTTACTTTCTTCTTGTTTGAGGATCCCAAGTTTATTGTGTCTATGTTAATTTTTGCAAGGTATCTGACAAGGTTTGCCAGAAGATTTTAAGCTTCAAACTTGGCAAAATTGATTTCGACCCCAATGTTCTCTTTTGGATTGATTTTTTCTAGCAAGTCGGTCTCAGTAGGACACTACTAACCAAGCTAGATCTCATTTCAGTCCTGGATCCTCAGGCGTCCAGCAAGAGCCCATGTTAGGCCCATTTCTATTCCTTGTGTATACAAGTAATTTGCCGCAGAACCTCTTATCAGCTGTTCGATATTTTGCGGAGGAATGAGCAATCAATCTCTAGGTAATATACGTATTTGATGCTCTTCTCCTGCAGACTGATTTTTTTTTTATTTAATAAATACTGCGGATGGTTTTTCACCATCCTAGCAGGAGAGGGTTACAACATGTTTACAAGAAAGGAGTCAAAACTATTGGATGTTGACGCGTTCACACAGTCTGACGGCAGTGAGTTCCATTCTTCAATGGTTCGTACAAAAAAGGAGTACTTAAATATATTATTTCTAGGAGCATATTGTCTGACATTTTTTGAGTGGTTTAGCCTTGCTGAGCGCTGAGGAGGTGGCTGAATATACAAGTCTTTACTTAAGCCAGTTTCGTTATGATAAAGTTTATAAAAAAAACTTAATCTTGCAAATTTCCGCCTGGCTTCGAGAGATTCTAGCCCAGATCTATTCAACATTTCAGTAACAGAGGAGAGGCGCCTAAAATCAGAAAAAAACACACTTGTGAAATTATGTAACGCCTGATTAGTTATTCACAAGTCATGCACCATATGTTAAGATTAACGCTAACGAAGTATAAAAATATCCGGGTATCTTTATGTAACGCATCGCCATTTTCATATTATATTGGTATCTCCTCTCGAAGTTCGTGACTTCACTCAAATATCTTGGTATTCATATAACCTTTTACATATCATGGCAAGCTTGCGTTGATAACATTATTGCTAACACCAACCTATGCTAGAATGCGTGAAACAAAATTTTACATTAGTATGGGCCTTTAAGTTTGTTTGTATCTAAAAACTGTATTACATTACAAAAACGCATCAATCTCGGATCTCAGTCACAACTCTTGTATTTAACCTTACGAGCCTTCAAGATCACGGTGCGCTTTTTTATTTTTTTAAATTAATAATCATCATACCGTCCATGTTTCTTTTATGAATGCTAGCCTATAGACTACTCTTTGTTGTTTTATACATACCTCGTGTATGAATGTTTCATAAAGTGTGTCGCACTAGGCCTGGTCCAAATGACGAGCTCCTTTTTCGGGTCCTCTCCGTATGTTTCACATCGCATGAACCATCAATTCAAAGTCGGAATTTATTACCATTGATACAAAACTTGAATATATAAAACAGCAAGGACGAGGACGGGAACAGGACATCTTTCATTTAACAACAACATAGAATGGCAGAACCATAAACGCTGTTTTATACTTTCAGGTTTTACATCTATTAATCAACACGCTCGTTTTCAATTGTATTACCATCGCATTGCCCAAATCAACTCTTCTATATACAGAGCTTCATCCGAACAGAACCTCCTTTTCGCATATTTAGTGTTAATATCATCAATCGACTCACATTAAGCCTGCCATAACCAACATTATTTCTTCATGTAAACCTTTAATGTCTATGTTCCCGCTTTATATTTTATAATAGTGTCGCTTTTATCCTGTATTTTCCTACTGCTGCGTAATGCTTCCGGTCCTGGAGGACATTGAAATCAAGAAAGAAGATAGACACCGGTTGCATGATATCTGTTACAAATTTGCCTATTATTTATTATTTATATCAACAATTTGCGGGTAAAAAAGACTTTTGAAGTAAGTGTATTTGAATTAAAATACTTTTAATATAAGCAGTTGTAATTGTATAAAAATTACACGTTAAAGTAGCCTATATGATCATTTTAAAAAGAAACGCCGCAGTAATTTTTATTAGGATTAATCATTCTTCTCAGGTATAAACATGTTGTATATATCAGTGCCCCTTCAGTGAGTTACAGGAAAGGTCAAACTCCCTCGACCTTGAGTGCTGACTGCATCACCGAGGTTCCCCAGCGGAGTGTGCCAATACGTTTATGACGATCCGTATCACGTGGCACTCCCTCCTGATCGATAGATTATGAGGCAACCCTAAAATAGCGTGTTGCTAAAAGTGGTACGTCCTGCCCGAGACACTCATCCCCTCAGGTGTACAACCCCAAGACGCGCCCACGTTCACGGCTTTTCCCCGCAGCCTGTAGCAGCGTTATTTAGGTCAAGCTTTCATTAGTTCCCGTGATGGATGCCCCGGAGATTCGCGGAGCAGACGGACATCCGCTCCCCACTTCGGCGCGAAACACGGGGAATACGGCAATTACGTCTCCCAGGGACTGCTGCTACATTTAGCCGGGTACTCGCATCGCTCTATTTCCCATGTTGTCGTAAAGTACTGCCGTCCCGGATTTCTTCGGCCGGCTGCTTTCCCTTTTTCCCCACTCTCCCGAAGAAGGGGCGCGCGACGCCAACGCCACCAAGCGCGTGACGTCCTCCGTGACGTCGCGCGCCGTGTCCTCCCGTTTTTCTTTTCCGAGACTCGCGGGTCGTTGGATTCGGAGCGCGCGATCGTCGTCGCGGAGTCGTTACCACGTGCTCCGAGCTGCCTTCCTCCGCCAACGCGCTCCGCACAAAACGAGGCGACTACCTGCGTGCGCCGCGCTTCGCTTGTTTCCTCATCTCGGCTGAGTCGGTGCGGCTTGGTGTTGTCGCCGTTACCGCGCATAAAAGCCCGTGTTGCCGTCGCGTGTCCGCGGGAACCGCACGTTCATGTGGTCTGTTGGCGCGGAGTGGCAGCGTGGATCTGGTTACTGGCACATCACGTTGCACGCTGAAGGCTTAGACATCGTGTTGCCTGGATGTGCTCCGACCGCCTGTGTTTGTGAGTTGAGTTTACTGACCTCGTGGTAGAAAAACGCACAAGAAAAAAGGTTCGCACCCCTCAGTGTGAATCATCTTTGGTAAGCTTTTTTATTGGCTAAGAAGACGTCACGTGAAATCATTTCTATCTTACTTCTTTGAAGACAATACAGGAACACTGACACGCTTGGAAGTATTCATTTCTCACATTATAAACTGAAGAATTGAAAAAAAAATTGGGGACGCTGCAGGTTATTTTTTAAGAATGGAGTCGTTTGTCGTTGACATTTTAGAGGACATTGCCAACATCACCGGCTTCATGGAATCGCAAGACAACTCTTCTTTGATTCTGGGTACGTTTTTACCTTCTTCCAACTCTACGTCCGCGTTTGCTCCCAAGGCGAGCAGAGAACGTCAATGGGTGCTACCAGCGTGGATACAACTTGTCTACGGAGTCATGTTCGGAACTATCGTGTTTGCCGCAGTGTTTGGGAACGCGCTCGTCATCTGGAGCGTGCTGTCTCACAGAAGAATGCGCACTGTGACGAACCACTTTCTCGTGAACCTGTCGGTGGCAGACACCATGACGGCCGTGTTCAACGCCATCTTCAACCTGGTCTACATGCTGGAAAGCCACTGGGCCTTCGGAGAGCCGTACTGCGTCTTCAGCAACTTTATGGCGAACCTTACGGTGGCGAGCAGTGCTTTCACCATGGCAGCTATGAGCATTGACAGGTAAGAACAAACATATATTTTTTCTTTTGTGGTGGTAAGGACATTGACTTTCGAAGAAAAAGAAAAAAACTTAACTCAAGGCAGCTTTAAAAAATGGTACAAAGTGTAAGCCTTCATGACGAAGTTCCGGCGGCAGAGTACAAAAGGCCGTTAGAGTAAGCAGATGTTGTTTATATATAGTCGCAATGTAATGTTTCTTGCGGGATCGCACGTAATTTTTGTGTCATCTTCAACAGTACGAGTATATTATTTTCAGCACGCATTCGACACACGCAAAAAATATTGAACCAAATATTTCCCAGTCTAATGCCGTTTATTGTCGGCGGTGGGAGGATATTTTACTGGTCAACTAATTGGTGGTGATATATTATTCCGCTTAAGTACTCGGCAGATGCGCACGATTGAGAGGACTTCGTAATTTATTCAGACGTCGCATTGATGCTATCACGGTAAGGCGACGAATGTCACAGTGTTGTACCAATGTAATTTTACCACCATTCTTGGCTATAGAGTTTTCATTTTATTATAACCAAATTGACAAACAGACAAGAAAAGAAGGCAAAATGTCGATAAAGACAACTGCATGATAAATATTTTACATAATAACTCGCTTTTTTAACAGATCTGGTCAAATAACAAAGTTATTCTTAAATGCAGCGAAGACAACGGCGTTGATATTTTATATTATTCGGATTGATATGTACATTTGTGCTAGTCGAAATTATACAGTATTAGTTCTACTTTCCGATCTACTGGTTAATATCCTAATTTTGATGGTCCTTTTTATTTCAAGTATACGATATGTTGTTTATTCATCATGAATGTTCACATGTGCTGCGAGAAGTCCGTATATAAATTCTGCTATTCTTAAAAGCTAGATGTTCAACTTAGCCCATCGTTCTCTTTAGTTCGTCTACATGTTTTGTTGGTGTATGTTAATAGACGGATATATAATTTCTGAAACCAATGCTTGGAAAGCCATAATACTTCTATATTTCAATTACTGGTCCTGTTCCTGTTTAGTTTTTGTCATTAGCGTTGCATAAGTTGCATATATCTTCTACTTATTTAACAACAATGCGTGAGCACAAACCAATGCATATTTTTTTTTTCTTGGGTGTGTGATGCTATAAAGTTTAGCCTTCGGCACCTGACTGAATTTATGTCATCTAAAAAAATTCATATTTTTCGGAACATTAAGATAAATATATTTTTTGATGGCGTTACGTATTCTGCCACATCTCTGTCAGCTTCTTAGAATTGACCCGCATGGGATCAATTAACGATTATCTGCCTTGTGTGTTGTAAAGCGTCCTGGTCCGACGAAATCCATCGAATCGCTGGATTTCAGCAAGGTTACGTTATGGTCATGAAATTTGTGTTATCCTAACTAAAGGGTGTTAACTACAAGTTATATTATAGAGATCTCTTTTAAACTTTGGGGCGAGGTGTTATTTTAATTCATATTCCACATACTCGATTACTGGAATGTGTAAGGAATATGCTGCCATTTATATGTGCATATTTTACTAGACATATTATCCTGCGACATCACGACATTAAAATACTATAAGTAAAACAGATCGTTGTTTTCCCATTTTCAACTTCCAGGCCTCTGATTTGAATATTGTCTGAAAAAAACATCTTGGCAATTAATCGCCAAGTGCTCTAATGGGAACGTTATTTAGAGTTACGTATTTTTGTTTTTCGTTTATTCCCATGATAATTAAAAATGGGAAATTCAGGATTTGGTTTTACGTCTTACAAATGCTATTTGATCATTATGTTATTTAGGTTCTCGAGGCTCTTTTTAAATTGGAGTAACGCAGTTTGTCAACAAAGAATTAGTAAACAGACTATTCTGAACGCGTATGCATTCTCAACTCAGTTATTGTTTTCATTCTTTCCTTTCAATTTATTAGGTTTATAATAAAAATTCTTCACTTTTATTGATCGAGATAGATGCTAATTAGTTTCACTAATATGGTTCACTTTCCCGCGCATTATTTTCCCGGTGTGGAGGATATACTCTCTGTGGTGTCACTCGGAATAACCTGCATACTGCCCCACCATGCAAACGGAGCACAATACCGACATATTGAATTGAAAAGCGCAAATGACAGACACGGACATGAAGTAGACAGGACAGCGCTGTCTGTCCTTTGGGCTTTTTAATTCAAGATGTTGAACCAACTGGCCCACCTTAATATTTTAACACATACCGATATTTCGCCCTTGCTTCTTGGAGGTAAGGTGGCGGTGGGAAGAATTGGGAAATGTGAGTAGCGATCCCGACGAACATGTCGCCAGCGTGAGCGCGATCAGTGCGTGGGACGTGGTCCGAGCGGATGACGCGCGTCTTGCCACTTCAAATGGAAGGCGATGACGTCGCGTCGGAACCAAAATTTCTTCGCATCGTTCGAGTACATAGAACGCCTTTAGTTCACACGCGCTTAGGCTTGGGTGGCGATATATCTGGCATTTTTCTGCCCAATCGTATTTTGTTTCTCTTGAAGTGCGCGATATCCAGTGTGACTATAGCTCGAGCGCGTAGCCTTTGCTAATGCTTAAAGGCCATTTTACCGCACGAGCCACGCATCGAGTGCGCCAGCGCGTACCGCGCGCTGATCCACTCAGTGCAAGATAGGATGTCTTGACCTTAAGACAGACATACATGTAGGCACCCTAATTATACATATGGTGCCTCAGTGCCCTGCTGTTTAGAGTGATAACATTCTGTGCAGTGACCAATGCCGAAATACATTAGGGTGAGGAAGGAAGTTTGCCATAAAATAATATACGTCTATCGGTACCACATTAAAAGGCACAGCCGATTTAAAGCCAATTTGAAATAAAAGAATAAAATGGCAAGTACGCCAATTGTTATTTTTAAAAAATAAGAGCGAATTGAAGTGGAGAAGAAAATAGATTGTTAAAGGGATACCTTAGGTAAGGGAGCAACCCTGATCAGCGGCTTCTAATATGCTTGCGCTTTTAATGCTAAAGCATTAACTGTTCCATAGAGCGAAGCCGGCGTTGTCTGTAGCAGCGAAAAACGGCACCTAAATTCCTATTGGCTAAGCAAAACGGCACCTAAATTTACCTTCCAAACAAAAAAAAAAGAAAAGCACAGCAAAGCAGATGCTTCGTCACGGAAGCTGTCGTGAAGCCGGCGGAGTTCGCCGCGCCTGCGCAGTGGGGGAGCGTGACGTCACCACCGGAGCGCCGTGTGCAAAAGGAAGACGTAGCGCGCTGCTTGTAGCGAATGCGCTGCGTGTAGGAATGCTTTCGCATTCCAACACATAAGCAATATTAACTGTCTCTGATGAAAAAAAAAATATAATTAGGGGTAATTTTGTTTTTCTTCTTGACCGGATGCCGACTGCACGCGCTTTCGAGAAAAAAAATAGCCGATAAAAAATGCTGCCGTAGCACTGTCAATGGCAAGAGATCGTGCCGATGGACGCGACGGCGCGCGCTTCGGAACCAAGAGGAACAAAAGCGGCGGGAACGACGGCCCGAGACAGCATAGCCATTTCTTAGGCAAGCCGTATCGCGCTACAACGCGCATTCATATCATGGTCCTTTCGCCATCACGCGACTGGATCAGCATTGGGGACTCATACCGCTTGTTTTCCTTATTCACTGAGCTGAATTAAAGATCGATGATCGGTGCTCACATCCATTGTGGCACAAAATGCACACATTTTTTTTGTGCTAAAAAAAAGTAAGTTTTCAATACAAAAAAAGAAGAAGAAAGGACTGTGCTATAATTGTGTATGAAGTGTGCACTTTCAAATGTTTTGTTTGCGGGTATGTCCGTGAAGCATGTGGTAAGACGAAAGTCTTACAAAATATAATAATCTAGCAATGACTGTAAATGTTGTGAACTTCTTATTATTCGAGAATGGTTTTTCTTGCTCTTTAAATAACTTATTCAGAAATAAATGCACTGAGGACACTGAAATTAATTTATTTTATACACAGATTCACAAAAATAACGAGGTAATTATTTTTTTGTTTTCTTATCTTCATTAACTTGCGTGCCAAACTAATCTGGACGTCCTGTCCAATAAATAAGACCACCATTCGACAGTCTTCGAAGGGTGAACCAGTGCATAACGCTCGCTGAAAAATTTATTCCCAATAACAACCAATATTGAATATATAAAAAAAATGTATTAATAATGGATGGGATGATAACCACTACGATCCGTGCCCATTTGCCTTAAGTGTTCTGTATATACTATTCATTATTGAATCTTTGGAATTACAGCGGTTCCAGGAACTGGTATTTTATTCTAACTAATTCAAACATATTGCGAAACACGAAGTGAGACTCAATATATTCATCGACTGGTTTTCTTGTGTTCGTTGATTGATGCAAGGACTTGATGCACAGCAAGTGCCGCATGCCCTGCGAACTAAAATCCGTAGAAGAGTAATGTAAGTGCTTGTTTCAGGCATCTCCTCCGTATCTCGACAGCATAACATCCACACATTTACCGAGGACACGCTCTCTAGATAAGGATGAGGTACACCCTATAGCCTCCTCTATACTCCCAAAGCCTGGCAGTTCGACGACGGAGCCATAGAGTGCCCGGTCGCAGATTTGGAGCGCGAGGATCTGGTAGCAGAGAGCATTTCTCGGGGAGTCGGGTATTCAGTGCACAGCTTTTGCAGAGGCGAGAACCCGAAACATGATTTTGAAACCCGACGAGAAAAGAAGCGGTAACGTGAGGAACGCGAGGAGCACGAGCGGACATTCCATCGCTCGGGAGAAGTGTGTTTCCGCGTCTTGCCGCAGCAGGCGCCCGTTACATGACTCTCCTCTCATCCGTTGTCTGCCGCTCTACCTTTTCACTTTCGGCGGCCGCGTCTCGTGACGATCTGCCAGGCTTTGTAAGTATAGAGGAGGCTATGGGTACACGAAACGACTACATGGGGATCCTACGCACCACTAGTGTACAGATTTCCAGGGCTCTTTTTGCTTTCAGGTTCTGAGTAAGCTCACGAAAACGTGGCAAGCGATAGATGACATATGTACTCAAAGTCTGTTGTGTTTTCCTATGTAATATTTTTTTATAGATATAGCTTCGAATGATGATTGTCTTTGCAACTGCACTTGCAACATGACCATTTATCAAACAATTAACACGTAAAATAACAAAAAAAACATAGCAAAACAGAAAGAAAGCTTGAACATGTTTCAGTCTGTTCTCTGTTTATGTTTTGATTTCTTTGTATTTTGTATTAACCCAACAAGCTCATCAAACTCCTCTGTCATTTAGTCTAGTCATAGCGACGCTCACCCGAATATAATGACCTCCTAGCCCAAAAACCGACGAGTGAGGTAGTTTTCTAGGCCCCACTCTCCCCCTTTCTTTTAAATCGCGCTTAAAGATAATAAAAAAATAATATAAAATCCTGTATTTTGTCGCTTTAACATAATATGCGTTTATTCTACTTGCTTTTTGATGATTTGGTCACTTCAATCTTAGTGAAGCACAAACTTGTACTGAAATGTCGAACATCGAAGCGGATTTGGGTGTAACGAAGAATGAAACGTAGGGCTACACACTGATCTCTATGTCTATTTGCTGGATCGCGTTTGGCCAGCTCCGCCTATGGACCGGAATGCGGTCACTGGCGGCCATCTTTAGGTAGAGTTATATCATCTCTAGCCATCCTTGTAATATGGCGGACAGCGCAATGGCGGCAGGCTACCATAAAAAAAGCCGTGGATCTAGTACACTGTACCGTGGGTGATATTTTGTCCTTGATTGAAGTTGTTCGACGAAGCAGACTCTTGAAACCCGGCGTGAACGGTAGCCTCGTCTTTGAGGACCCGGCGAAAGTTCTACGAAAGCGCACCACTGGGGAAAAGCAGCGCAGCTCGCATCGAAAGCAGATTCCGTAGCGGCGTCTGCTTTCGATGCTTCTTTCGATGCAACTTTTGATGTGTGCTGTGCTGCTTTTCCCCGGTGCTGCGATTTGGTGAAACTTTCACCGGGTCCTCAAAGATCGGGCTACCGTTCACGCCGGGTTTCAAAAACATGTGTCGTCAAACAATTTCAATCAATCACAAAATATCACCCACGCTATTTTGATGGCAGCCTGCCACCACAACTGCCAAAACGCCATCTGGCATGGATGGATGATGGCAGCTGCCAGGTGGCTTCAGCAGCTGTATCTTGGCTAGAGGTGATATAACCCTACCTAAAGATGGCCGCCAGTGACCGCATTCGCGGAGTGGGCAAACGCGATCCAGGAATTGTCATTGAGATCAGTGGGCTACACCTTCTGTTTCGTTTCAAGAGGCTGATAACTCCACCACCACTGGCGAATGATGATGTTAAATTGCGTGTCATAGTGTTTCGGAGAAACACGAATTACTGTAAACACACAATGTTTTAGAGGACCTAACTTTTACTCTCAATGTTCGCAACTTAGGAAATATAGAAAAAAAACTGATCACGCAAATATGTCATCCTGTGATAACAATTACGTAACATCGGGCCCGTAGCCAGGGAGGTGAAGACCTACGCAAAATACCCCCCCCCCCCCTAGAAAATTTTACTTTATTGTTTTTCGCACCGCAACGCGCCATCGTGAGCATTTTCTTTTTTGCGGTCCGGGCGTTTTTTTTTTTTGGTGGGGGGGGGGGGTTTAAACGACACTTAAACTCCCTAAAACAAATCGTGGCGACGGGCCACCGTAGCACATCACCTTAAATCGTGAAATTTGTGCCCGCGAATTTTTTGAAGTGTGAAACTTCGCAAAATTGGAGATTTATTGAGCCCGTGAAATAAAGTCGGTTGGAGACATTGGTTATGTTACGGCGTTTGCTTGTTTCAAACGCTTCGTGCGTACGTCTGCGATTGGTTACGTTATTTTTGTTCTTGCGATTAAACAAGTATGGTATTGCACAGTGTCGAGTTTCGGTGTTGTGTTAACAGAGTCTGTAGAAAGCACAGTTTTTTTTCCTCATACGATAAAGGCGCAATATCGACGTTGTTGTTTGTGGCGCTCAGGGCGCGCTTGTCATTTTTGATAGAGAAGTGAGATTGGGAGAAGAGGAGATCTAAAAAAGGCGTTTGGGCAATCACTTGTAAAATATCGCCAGCGGTCACCTGTTTTGTGTGTCTGGACAAGCATCGCTCGTCGTACAAGTAATATGGCGAGTTTCTTTCTTCGAGTTTGAGGATCTCTAGGAATGGTAGGTTGACTAGCGAAATTGTCTGTAAGCCACTGAATTGTTTACATCAACTAAAGTTAACAGTGAATAACTGAACTCTTAGAAGTTACTGTACTACAATACTAAGGTCCTGGAAAACCAATGCTTTTGCGGGACAGTTTTGTTCTGGGCAAGGAAAGCTGAAACATATTGGCTTTCGACCACGTCTAATAACTATACACCATTCCACAGAGTTCCCAAGAGAAGAGGTGTTTTTCGGCTTGGGTAAATAAACTATGCATCGCAAGAAGCTCGAACTCCGTGAGAATGTGACGTATACCGGTTGTGATGGAACACGAAACGTTCAGAACATGACGTCACCTGAATCAAAAGATATCGAGAAAAACAAAATTTTTCTTTGAGCCGACGTCCTAATATCGTCCAAACCAGAAATTACATTGTGAGCGCCTGTAGCATCTATCTCAATGAACCAAAATTGTCAGAAAACTATGTCCCCTTTAATGTTGACAAGTGTTGTCTACTGATATAATTACCACAAGCGTCCACATTATCGAGTTCCGTTTTGACGATATTAGGCCTAGGTAGACGTCGGCTCAGATAAATTTAGTTTTTTTGTTCAATCATTTTATTTTTGTCTGGGTAAAGTCATGTTCTCAAACTCTTGGATTCTACCCCTTCCGCTATCACCACAAGGTCGGAGATTTTGGGCGTTCTGCAACGCATAGTTTACTTACCCGGGCCGAAAAACACGGTTCTACTTTCCCGGGAACTCACCCTACTTCGATTCGCTCAACATCAAAAACAAACCTGCCACAACTCGGCTTCCAAAATAACCCGGCAGGAATGCTGTTTGATCATAATGTATATTGCCACCGATAGCATGTACTGTCATTAACTGACATTGGCTCGCATCACACGAAGCAAGATGGTTATAATATAGATTATACTCCGTTTCATACATAGCGTGCAACGCTGGGAAAGGTACTGAAGTAGTGCGCGTGAAAAAACACAAAGAATGTATTACTCCGCGTGTTTTGTGGACGAGCGGTACAAGGCGCTGCTCTGGCGATACCGACGTCTCTCGGTGGCGCTGGTTGAAATCCACTAAGGGCGCAAAGTTTTTTTTTTCAACTTCTTTTTTTTTGTGCAAGATTGTGCGCACTGCGGAAGTGCATATTCCAACTCCTCTTTTCTTGTTGGATTTTATTTATAAGGGGGTAGACTAGGGGCTGGTGTTCCGCTTGAACCCCACGCCGGCCTCGTCAAAACGGAAGAACGGTCGAGATGCAGGGCGTCTCTATTTAAAGCCGTTTATTTACATGGTAGCGTGAAAATCAGAGTACCTTGAGGGTGCGGTGGACGGTCCTTTATATAACGAATACTGGGAGGGGACCGCACTGCCATTGGTCAGACGGCTTGGCATTCCCTCGCGTGATGTGACTTCGTGGAAGTTTCCTTCAGAGTCGGAATACTCGCCGGTGTATGGATGTCATCCAGACGGCAGTACCTCGCTGCTCTGGTGCCGGCGCCCCCATGAACCGGGAGTGATTCACAATAGACGCGTACAGAACACACGGCACTCGAGATCAAGATCGAGCGTTGTTTTCTTTTCGAGGAAAGCAGGGGCCTCGGAATACAAACACGGGCATGTGCGTCGTCCGCTTAGCCGACCAAAGTTAAGGTCCCGCAAGCAGACGGAGCCGTAGACACGATTCATCACCGACACGGTTCCTTCTTGAGGCTTGGTTCACTTTGAAGCCATAAGGCCGATTTTAACACCAGACATAACAGAAGGCAGTTCACAACACGGTCCGCGTGCTCGAAACTTTCACGTTGTGAGGTCTTCGCTTCGGGGACGCCACCTTGCCAGACACTCCGGTGTCGTTACTGGCCGTCTACAGGACTTCACGGACCGACGTCTCCGGGAAACGCGTTCTTGAACTCGCGTACACGTTGACGATCACCTGCTTGCACTTTTTCGAGATCTTCGCACAACGAATCTTCGAAAATATCCGAGCAGGAGAGGAAAGCTTCCTGCGTAAGACGCCATTTTCTCAAAACCGGCGAGGCAGGGGAAGCCGCACAACCCGAAAACCCGAAGCGGCTGCCGCACGGACGAAAACGGAAAACAATCTGGAGTAGTTTACATTATCTTTACCTTCTTATTGAAAAAAAATCGGTGTTCCGTCGAAGTCATAACGCCACTATCAGTTACTAGCTCCGAAGATGCACATTTTTCGACTTTTTTTTTTTTTTCCAGGGGCAGCACTGTTTTATGGGGCGAACGTAGGCGGTCGGCAGTGCAAACCGGTGCACTAGCTTTTACTGCGTTGCACGCTATGTATGAAACGGAGTATAGAATAACCGGAAGGAAGCAAACAACAAGAGCGAGCACAGGGATCTTTTTCAGAAGCCATCTCATCTGACAGTTTTGTAATATTACACTTTATTCACGCTATATTTACGTAAACAGAGAAAATGAACTTTATGACGCCGATCTTTACCCACCACCTTCACCAAAGTATTTCGCGAATGAAGTGGTATATTACAAGAGTCACAAACGAGAGAGTTTCTGGCAAAGTTCGCAGACTTTTTCTTTTTGCTTCCTGGAATCCTTTCTTTTATACTTGGTTTTAGCAGTATTAATATTAAATATTTAAAATAACGCCAAAATTGTCTAAATGGAAAACAATAGAGCCATTCAGGCTGTCGCCGCGTCCTTTACACAAGGTTCAGCACCCCACGTATGCCAGAAGCGCCAGAATGGCGGGGTCTCTTCACAGCGGGGGGTGGGGTTCTTTTATATAAATTTTGCCGAAGGGCCCTCATATCACGAAAACAATGGCGATCCCTCGCTGCGAAATGGAATTTGCCCAAAGAACGGTCTCGGTGTTGGCGCAGCGGGAAAGCGCATTAACTCGGGAAACGTGCTCGGTGTATCTAGCGCGAACGCTTTCGGGGCGGACAACGTTGGACTGCGCGGTCGCCTTCGGAACTTTCGATTGGCGTTGTTTTCCGCGGGCTCTGTTGCGCTATTATTTTGTTATTGACGAGTTCAAAGACAGAAGGCTTATCAGACACAAAATAAAGCAGAAAAAAAATTGGTATTCATGAACAAACTGCACCGCGCTCACATTCATGAGGATAGAAAAGAACGCGACGTTATTGATTTTTCTTTATCCATTTATATATAGTTTTATTTATTTTCCTGCAACTAGTGACAACAAGTTTTGTCGATTTGGAAAGTGTACGTGTTCGGTGTTGAATTGGTAATATTTGTTTTCGCTTTGTAGTGATTGAACCAGATGCGAAATAATGTGAAAGTCAAAAAAGAAATCGGTTCGCGGCATGTTGGGAATTTATTGTTCAATATAGAAATCCTAGGCACTGACAGTTTAAGAAAGGCAGGATGTACCTATTATGTCCAGACTTCTTGCTTTGCGATTGGTTTTTCTGTCTTCTTACCCTCAAATGTTGTAATCTGATGGCCTGTGCATGGATGAGGCCACTCTCAGAAATAGAGGGCGTTATATATGAGATTCCTTGTGCCATATCACCCCAAAGCTACATTTCGACGTTGAGTCTACTGACGTCGAACTAACGATACCAACTTTTACGAGCGGCTTGACAGCTGTGATTTAACTTAATAAATAGCTCATGTACACATCCAAGACCACAGAAAAAACAACAACAGGGATTTTGCAGGAGGGCCAACAAATCCTTGAGTGCTTTTCTGTAATCTTTAATACGTAAATTAGCAATTTTAATACGATTTATCACTCATCTATCAAGCCGCTCCTGAAAGTTGGGACCGCAACTTCGACGTCAGTGAACAGAACGTCGAATTGCAGTTTGAGGGCATTAAATATGAGACAAGGATAGTAAGTACCACACCCCTATTTCTGAGAGTGACGGCTCTGTGGACCCGCCATGCCTTGCGTGTCTTAAGCTATTAATAACCATATAATTCATGAATCGGAGTTTTGTTTTGCAGAGAAATGCATTAGCGTACATTAAAGTATTTTTACAACAATTTTGTTGCGCGTAAAGTTGTGGTTGTCATATTGGCGTTATGTCTAAATTTGGTATTTTACTTTACTCTTCATGTCTGAGTGAGTAAAAGCAAGTACTTTTTTCGATGATAGGCCTAAATATTTATTGTTATTAACGTGAGTATTTTTAAACTAACGTGTAGTTTGCAGTGAACTCAGATCGACCTACCTAAAGACATGCTAGAAACTCTCGCGATAGCGTTTTATCTGGATCATGTTTGTGGTGTTTTGCTGTTTCGACGAGAAAACAAAGGTCCCCAGTTATTTGAAATGTGCCGCATAGTAAATTTGAAATATCTTCCATGGTGAAGAGCATTTTTGCCTTGCAAATATTTCCGATTCGATGGTACACAAGGATGCTTTGATGCGACGCGTGTTGTTTTCCTTCCGAATGCAAGTCTCTGCGTGATGTAAATTCTGAAAGAAAGACTTTGTGCGGGGATCATAGAGAGTTGGATGCCTATACGCGAAAGAGATCCCGTCGGATGCTTCCACGTCAGGGCAGTGTTTAACATACTGTATATTCCAACAGGCTGTACCTCATATTCGAGGTGAGACGTAACGATCGGGGGTCTGAACTCTATATTTTTATTTTCGCCCCGAGTTCACGAGTGAAACGCAAAAATAAATGCCGAAACAACTGATGGGCACTATTTACGTAATTCGCATGGATGTCCATCGCTTCATTATACTTCTGAGGAATTCTTTGTAGATAACGCCACGCTAAGGAATGTAAAACAACTGGAAACTGAAATAATGATAATAATAATAATAATAATAATAATAATAATAATTGAAGTGATTGAACCAGATGCGAAATATTGTGAAACTCAAAAAAGAAATCGGTTCGCGGCATGTTGGGAATTTATTGTTCAATATAGAAATCCTAGGCACTGACAGTTTAAGAAAGGCAGGATGTACCTATTATGTCCAGATTTCTTGCTTTGCGATTGGTTTTTCTGTCTTCTTACCCTCAAATGTTGTAATCTGATGGCCTGTGCATGGATGAGGCCACTCTCAGAAATAGAGGGCGTTATATATGAGATTCCTTGTGCCATATCACCCCAAAGCTACATTTCGACGTTGAGTCTACTGACGTCGAACTAACGATACCAACTTTTACGAGCGGCTTGACAGCTGTGATTTAACTTAATAAATAGCTCATGTACACATCAAAGACCACAGAAAAAACAACAACAGGGATTTTGCAGGAGGGCCAACAAATCCTTGAGTGCTTTTTTGTAATCTTTTATACGTAAATTAGCAATTTTAATACGCTTTATCACTCATCTATCAAGCCGCTCCTGAAAGTTGGGACCGCAACTTCGACGTCAGTGAACAGAACGTCGAATTGCAGTTTGAGGGGCATTAAATATGAGACAAGGGTAGTAAGTACCACACCCCTATTTCTGAGAGTGACGGCTCTCTGAACCCGCCATGCCTTGCGTGTGTTAAGCTATTAATAACCATAATTAATGAGTCGGAATTTCGTTTTGCTGAGAATTGCATTAGCGTACATTAAAGTATTTTTACAACAATTTTGTTGCGCGTAAAGTTATGGTTGTCATATTGGCGTTATGTCTAAAATTGGTATTTTACTTTACTCTTCATGTCTGAGTGAGTAAAAGCAAGTACTTTTTTCGATGATAGGCCTAAATATTTATTTTTATTAACTTGAGTATTTTTAAACTAAAGTGTAGTTTGCAGTGAACTCAGATCGACCTACCTAAAGACATGCTAGAAACTCTCGCGATAGCGTTTTTTCTGGATCATGTTTGTGGTGTTTTGCTGTTTCAACGAGAAAACAATGGTCCCCAGTTATATGGAATATGCCGCATAGTAAATCTGAAATATCTTCCATGGTGAAGAGCATTTTTGCCTTGCAAATATTTTCGATTCGATGGTACACAAGGATGCTTTGATGCGACGCGTGTTGTTTTCCTTCCGAATGCAAGTCTCTGCGTGATGTAAATTCTGAAAGAAAGACTTTGTACGGGGATCACAGAGAGTTGGATGCCTATACGTGAAAGAGATCCCGTCGGATGCTTCCACGTCAGGGCAGTGTTTAACATACTGTATATTCCAACAGGCTGCACCTCATATTCGAGGTGAGACGTAACGGTCGGGGGTCTGAACTCTATATTTTTATTTTCGCCCCGAGTTCACGAGTGAAACGCAAAAATAAATGCCAAAACAACTGATGGGCACTAGTTACGTAATTCGCATGGATGTCACTCGCTTCATTATACTTCTGAGGAATTCTTTGTAGGTTACGCCACGCTAAGGAATGTAAAACAACTGGAAACTGAAGTAATAATAATACTAATAATACTAATAATAAGAATAATAATGTTAATAGCCATGTTTATTTACCGAAGAGTTCAATGCTTTGTAGCGTGCCAGTCAAAGCCTAGGTTGGCTTGTATCACTGAAACCCAGCGAGCTCGAACGTACGCTAAAAAATTAACACAGCATAATTCAAACAAAATACAAGTATCAATTACACAAATCCAAAAGTTTCACTTTTTTCATAGATGATACGAAATAAAAAAATATCTAACACGGAACACAAAGAAAAAAAAATGCTTTAATACATTTCAAAGCGTACACTGGTAAAAGGTGAATGTCAGTGTTGCATGCACATTAGAATCACTATAACAGTCTAAGGACTTGTTTCAGTTTTTTTTTGAGTTCAACTCGAATAGGCTGTTAGATTATTAAAAATGTCTAGTACGAAAAATCGTCGTAGTCGTCTGCCATACCTTGTTGACATTCTGGGCTCTTCAAAACGGGTTGTATGTCTGTGTGTCTGAGGTGCAATGTATGGAATTTTAAAACTGGTACTCCAAATATATATATTTTTTCTTTATTTTGTGAGTTCGCCGCGTCGGGGGCAGAAGTAAAGGCGTGGTGCCTGACGAAGCTTCTGCCCCTAAAGTTCAGCAGCTCAAAATAGTTACATTATAACAGATTCTACAAACTATTATACAATTAAAAAAAGTAAAAAACAAGGAAACTAAACACCACATTCATTTGATAAAAAAAAAACACAACAAACGTCAGTATTTGTTGGTCGTGAAAAGCCGAAGACAGAAACAACAAACAAAAACTAGAATGCAAACTTTTGTACCTCCGGCATGTCAGCATCAACAACAAGTTCGGATTAAGGTATGAAGGTATACATACCTAGTGATTATGTTCTTGGTGCAGTATACTATCCAAATGAGAATGCGATCTCACAGTCAACCAATATACGTGCTGTTAAAGTTAATGTTCAGATCCGTTCTATTTAGAGTCTTAGGCTTTTGAAAAATTAAAGTTTGTTGACCATAGTTGGTTCTTATGTCCGTCATCCTTCGCTTCGGGTTTTTAATCCAATATGCACTTAAGCTGTGTAATGGTGTGTGTCGGATATGCACTAATCAGATATGCACTTAGGCTGTGTGTGTTGTAAAATTTATTTTATGTATCTATTGTAAAAGTATAAAGTAATATACTTGTTCTGCCTTAAGCAGATGATGTTTGCTGAAAAGTGGTTGTGCCCTTACATTTTTGGTGTCCCCTTTATAATTTTCACACATTCGTAAGACCTTTTCCCGAAAAACGATAATTTTATTATGATTCGCCGTTGTCGTTGTTCCCCATACCAGAATACCATAACTACTTTTGGAGTAGAATAAGGATTAGTACAATGTGTGTTTTTACAAGATATGTATCAAATATTGTGTTCTGTAAATGCATCCTGTTACCCGGGATAAATCAGCATTTAGTTTGTTTACATGACAATTCCACGATAGGGGCATCGGTGGCCGAGTGGGCTAGCGCACACCAGCTCGGAGCATGTAGAGCGAAAGCTCGCGCTGCAGAACCCAGGGATCCTGGGTTCAATCCCCGCCCCTGCCAGCTTCGGTCTGGATGAGCATCGTACCGGCCTGCGGTCGTGTGTCACTACTGCGTGGTGCAGGTTGAAGACCCCAGGCTAGCGGTTGTACCGCACTGGCTAAATTGCTCATCTACAGCTGAGACGCCAGACGCCCACTGAGGCAGACTAGCTTCCGGCTGTATAAACGTAAACACAGCAATTTGCTTTTGCTCACAAAACCATACGCTTACAATGTTTTCTTCTGCCACCTGCTCCAATGATGGTGATTACTGAAATGGTTTCCCAATTAGGGCAACCATTTCAGTAAACCGAGGTTGACATAAAGGGAAATTCAGTTCAGCAAATTATCATTTTTCTGTTTCTGTGTGAGAGCTGCATACGATATTTTAAACATTTCGTGCAAAACATTATCGATCTTCTTAAGCCATAATACCGAACATCCTCCAAAGATTGTGATTCCTTATTTGAAGACACGGTATGCTGGTGCGTTAATAACAATTTTTTTTCACGTTACGAGGGAGAAATATTATTATAATATACAACAGGCTAGAAGCATGTTGCTAGATGCGAATTATATTATATTATACAACAGGCTAGACGCATGTTGCTAGATGTTGCTAGTTGCTAGATGCGAATTCCATGAGTGGTCACTGTCAAATTCGATACCTAGGTACATTACATTTTCAACGTAGTAAACAGGGACGCAGTGACATAACGAACACGATGAAGATTGTAGTAATAGGGGCTTATTAAGCATAATAACTTTCGAAGTATTACGGAGGCATACCATACGCGTTTTTCGGTTGTTATTTTTGAGGCATTCAGTTCAAACCAGCCAGTCGGGTGTTTTGTTTCATTTTGGAGAAGAAAAAGGGCTTTCTTATTTTTTGTATGGCGTGGTAATAGTACAGTATCATCAGCATACTCTTAAGGTTCAGAGCCCAATATAGAGGTGAACATGTCATTTAAAATAAATTGAAAATTAATGGCGACAAAAAGGAGCCTCGGAATTTAACGTGACTTGTGAAATCCAGATTTTTCATATGAAAATTTGAGAGTGCGTTCATTTAATTAATTTGTGACTAGTTCCAGAAACGGGCCGCGGAAGCCATAGTGATTAAGTTTTTGTAAAAGATTAGTGTGGCAAACACTGTCAAATAACTTTGGCTCATCGACGAAGAATGCATAAGCGTATTCATTGTTTTCAAATGCGTAATGCAACTCATCTGTAAATTCTTCAAGGAATGGTTGTGTTTTTCTCCCTCTGAAAATCTGTATTGGTTGTCAGATATCATGCGGAAATTATCAAGAGACTGACTCATAGCTTTGAACATATGTTTTTTCTTCTAATATTTGACATACAAGAGAAAATCAAAAGGGGTCGGTAATTTTTCATGCTTTGATGATATTCTTCTTTGTGAAGTGACTTAACTTTTGCATTCTTTGGGATATTAAAAATTTTTCCGCCGGCCATAAAAGCATTTAGCATGTTTATAAGGACATTCATTAAGCATACTAAAATATATTTAGAGTGTCACAGAAGAGTCATTGTAAAGTATATTGAGAAGAGAAAAAGAATCACGAGCGGACAAACATGCAATCTTAGGCGTTTGGGAGAAATGTCAGCAATTTCTACTCGGCCGGCTCAGTGGAACCGGCGAGTGGAAGTGGAATATGAAAAATCCACCTAGCGTTCCCACTGCGCTTTTCAATTTCAAGAATGCCACCCAAAAGCGTACTTTTCAGGTTGAAATTACAAATTTACCCTCAAGCCCATCAATAGGTGGGGATGAAACAGCCAGACACATACTGATCAAGATATTTCTCGAATATTATGATGTAGAGGGTGCAAATCGTGGCGAATGCAAGGAGTGTCAATGCTTGTGTTCCTCGATTTGTGTCCGTGCTTCTATATGTGTCTCCACTTGGCTCAAACTCTCAGTCTGTTCACAGCTTCAGCCCGAATTCAGGTAAAATAATTATCTCCCTGAATACACCAACTGATATGTAAAAAATAACCGTGTCAAAGAAAAAAAAAGGCTTAGCAGCTCTCTTGCCAGAGATTATCTGTTTATGTTTTCGTAATTTTCGTTAAAAATATTTTCTTTCGGTTCTTGTCCTTTCTGTGAAATGACTGACTTTCTGTTGCCCACCCCAGTAGAAAAGCAGTTTCTGTAAAAATGTGAAACTAAGTTTTTTGCAAAAAAACCCAAAATAGCGTTTTTTAAGTTAGTGAAAAAAGCGATCTGTATTTTTTGTGTTAAAAAATCTACAATTTGTTGGGAGTTTTCGACTTCAGTTCTTGAGTGCATGGTAGATGAGGAAAACAAAGTATATGGAGAAAGCTGGTGCGTGAAGGAAAGTAACGCAAACATGAAGCACACACAACACGTGAATCACTCTCCCAATGACTACTCAACCACCTTATATACCCTAAATATGAGGTATTCATTCGGCCGGTGATTACCACAGCATTTATTAAGTATCCTAGTATGCTATCTTCTTGGAAGACTGATGAATGGCAACGAATGTTTGGACGTTATTGGACTCTGTCGCTTAGTAAAAAACACTGGTTCAAGCATTGCTCATTCGATGCAGTCGCTAAAGCAACAAAAGCGGTGTATAGATGGTATGTTATCGCATCAACTGGAAATGTGTAATTCCAGTGGTTTTTTGAACCGCAGTCTTGTAGGCGAGCGTGACGCACGGTACAATTTCATACCACGTTTTGTGCTCTACAACGACATACATATGGATAATGTCGGCAATGTTTTCGTTTAGCCGCTTTGTCAGCCCGTTTGTCAGCCCGTGGTGCGCAGTGGCTCGACGGTGGCTCGTGTGGCTGAGTTGGAAACTTTATTTCGTCAGTCGCGCCAAGAACGACTACCCTCAATCTGTGATCATCACTTCGGGAGCACCGTGCCGGAGGACGATCTATTCAACGAAGAACTTGGCAACTTCAACAGCAGTCCCCGACGGAAGGGCTTTCGTCTCGACGTACCATGTGAGATAATCGGTTGCGATCATCATCAAGTGGTTTCCGATTGCCATCGGTGGGAAGAGACCAAGCTAATCAATTCCGTTGTGCTGAAAGGGCGCAGTTGGGGGAGCAATCTGTTGTAAGATTCGGGGATAATAATCCAAGAAGAACGGGAACAAGGGGGACAAAGGACAAAGACATATCTCAAAACACAGCTAGGTGGCTGGTGCGCGACCTACAAAACCCGCCTGGTCCCGATATCGAAACAGGGACCTCTCCGCTTCCAGAGGAGCGCTCTACCAACTGAGCTAACCAGGAGTTAGACGTCAGTCGAGCAAACAAGTTTTATCAGCTGCCAGCAGTCTAGCACCAAAAAGGGTGACCGGCCTGCATTTTAAGTTTATGATCATAATGCAATTAATGCAAAGGTGCAAGCGAGATGGACAATAATGATGACCTACTGAAAATGGAGAGGTCCCTGGTTCGATAGCAGGACCATGCGGAATTTTTAAGTCGCTTCCAGCCACCTGGCTGTGTTTGTGGATTTGTGTTTGTCCTTTTTTCGCCTTGTTCATGGTCCGCAGGAAATATTATCATCATTATTGTCAAGCTCGCTTGCACCTTTGCATTAATTTCATTATCATCATAACCTTAAAATGCAGGCCGTTCACCCTTGTTGGTGCTAGACTGCGTTGCCGATAACTTTTCCGAGATTGCAGTGATTGCGGTTGGGTCCCGGTGGTGCTCGATGTGGCCTGCAGTGGTGCCCTTCGTACGGTGGTGAGCCTCCTCTGAGAAGTTTGTCAGAAGCAACATGGTACATCTATTAGCAAGCTCCATCACGCCCCTGGCGACGCCGATTCCTCTCCCCAAGAGAAGTTTAACACTTCCTTCTAGCAGAGCTTCGCCTCAAGTGACTGCATCAGTCTCGACGGGTACAAAAATGACCGCGGCGGAAGGCCCACATGGTCAGCGAGGACCCGGATTGCGGCTGACATCACGTCGGGTTCCTCCGGCGGCACTAACAGGCTTTCGCAACGTCAACTGGTTTGCTCCTTTGCCAATGACGGCGCCATACGCGCACAAAAAGTGCATTCCGTGGATAACGACCCTCGCACAGTCCTGTAGAACGACGAACTTCACCGGGAAGATTTACCTACGAATCTCGACACGAGCGCTGCACCTTCCGGCGGGTGTGATGAGGTGCCCTGAGGCAGCACGTATCTGTGGGCCATCTCACGGCGTCATAACTTTTCGAAGGCGGCGAGAGAGTGTCCCACTCCAAACGGAGTAGTCTGCTCCAGTGTCGATGAGCGCCGTCGGGTCGTGGCCGTCGATGACTACGTTGAGGTTGTTGGGCATCGTTGCAGAGGTTTTCTTCTGTGGCCTTTCGTCATTCGAGTGGACGCCCTCCGACGTTTTTGGAGAATCTTGACTTCGTCGGCGAATGGCAACTTCACCTCCCGGGGTTGCCGCGCTTAGTTTTCCCGGCGAGACACGGGTGACAGGTTTCGTCGGTGGCACCGATGAACAATTGACATGGGACGTCGTGGAAACGACGAACGGGATCATTGGGATTCAACAGGCTTCAGAGACGGCGTACCCTCGCAGGCCCATCTGGCGAAAGTTGCACCGTCGGTAAACGTGGACGACCTCCCCGCAGTGGTAGCAGGTAGGGGGCGTGGAACCGGCACTATTATGGTCGTAGCGCTCGCGCGCTTTCTGCTACTTGTCCAGGTTGTGGGGTGTTTTGCTCCATCCCCGCTGCTCCGAGTGAAAAATGGAAGCGCCATGCATCCGACATCATCGAGTGGCCCGTTCGTCATCTTCGACGACTCTGTTCATGGAACGTGTCCACCGACTGAGTTTAGTCAATGTCTAAAGCCAAGCTACGAACGTTGGGGCAACAGTGGATAAGCAAACAACGTACAAAAGACAAAACGATTAAGTGACAAGTTAAGGCGTCAAACCGGTACGATTATGGTCGTACCGCTTACGCACTTTCTGCTGCTTGTCAATGTTTGTGCAGGTCTCACTAATCATTGTAGATCGTTTGTATGGCCGGATCCACCCGAAGTCGTCTTCGCTACTGCTAAGTCACGCAATGTCACTTGCCGCCTACGTCGACGGTTAGTTTGACTGCCTTGTTGCGCTTTTTATTTCTTATTGTTGCTACTATGCGATAGACATTGAATTGAATCCCGGTCCTGATACGGCGGCCAATTTACGGATGCTTTTATATGGCGAAAATGACATTATTCCAAGCTTCATACTATTGAAACGAGTCAAGAAAAAGTCAGGGAACCTTTGTCGATTTAAAGAAAGATGCATTGAGTCATTGGAACATCATATGGCACAGTTCAATGACACGAGACCTGCAATCACGAATTGCAGGAAACAGTGTAAGGACACACATAGTGTTGTAAGAAACTGAAAAGCTAAAGTAGACGACTTGGAAAAGCGAAGTCGTCGTTGAAATTCAGTATCTTTTTACGGAGTACTTGATGCAGACACCCGACAGCTACCAACAGCATATGAGAAATGCATACAGGAAGTCGTAACTAAACTTGAATTAGAGCCCGTCTAAATTGAAAGAGCGCACAGACTTGGGTAGACACTGTGTTGGCAAAACTCGACAAATATTCGCCAACTTTGCATCTTTAAAAACAACAAAAAACAATCTGTCTTGTCAAACGTAAAGAAACTAAATGCTACTACCATTATCATCTAGGAAGAGTTTTCAGAGTCGGTCTGAAAGGAAAGAAAACAACTTTGGGACTTCATAAAAGATCACCGTAAGGACAATACTCGTGTGAACCATCGATATGATGCACTGTACTTAAACGATACAAGGTACATCTTTGACGAAGTACTTGGTCAAGTTGTTCAGACTATCTGACAGAAAAAGTGCGGCTTGACTTCAAGCATATCTTTTTATTGTACTGCCGAAGCATTAAAAATGAAGTAGATGATTCCAATTATTTGTTGTGTATGACAAAACCTACCGTGGTTCTTGGTACAGAATGTTGTTGTGTATGACAAAGCCTACCGTGGTTCTTGGTGCAGAATCATGGATAGATAATAGCGTCAGTGATGACGAGGTATTTCCAAGCAACTAAACATGTTACAGAAAAGACACGAACTATCATAAGGGGGGGGGGGCGTTTCGATACTAGTAGATAATACTTGTCTCTTCCTCTCCTCTTGACATCACTGTTAGGTCGTGCGAAGCTGTGTTGTGCCACATTAGGTTATTAAATAGCAAATCACTATCGCTCGCTTATTTTTATAGACCGTCTAGAAGCTCGGCTGATGTAATCATTGAACTTCCGGAAACAGTAGAATTCAATTCAGACGGACTGTTTTGTTATAGTGTGGTAATTTAATATACCTAAAGTTTATTGGAGTCCGTATATGTTGCAGTGTGGCGCGGTAGCTGGAGTAAGCAGGGAAATGAAAGATATGATGCGAACATTTGCGCTCACACAAATTGCAGATGAACCAAGAGAGGAAATAATATTTTAGACTTAGTCTTAACAAACCAACCAGCTTGGATAAAGTCTACCTTGATTTTAACTGGAATACGTGACCTCCATGTAGTTCTTTGTGACATGCAAGTATCGTACGAAAAACACAACCAAAAATACAACCACTGCCCGGAGAATGAACAATTACGCAAGTGCGAAAACTAGCAAAATATTGTTTTGCCCTCGACGAATACTTTCAAGAATTCGAAACATTATTCAGATTATCTTAGTGTTAATGATCTATGGTTACTTTTCAAATAAAAATTCTTGAGCGGCGACACCGCTCTCGGTTACTGACAGTTAGCCGTGCAAAAAGTAAACCTTGATTTAATAAGGAGTTACGGGCTGTCAGAAACAGGAGACATAGGGTGTTTACTCTTCTTAAAGACAGTTCGTTCTCAGAGCCTACAGTGAAACTACGGGCTATCAACAAAAAGTGGCGTGAAAATCTTGAGAATCGTGCTCAGGAAGCGGAACAGAAACGCCAAGGGCTTCACAAGGATATCGAATTACTCAAACGCCGAGCTTCTCTCGTTGTGACATGCGTTACGCGGTAGCCTAATTGCACTCGAACTTCTTTTTAGTTTTGTCGTTGTCTTTGAAACAAATATGTGCTAATGTATCTTCCGCACGTTATGATTAGGGAGTCTTGTCTTCTACGGCAGTTGTCCCTTGACCTTGAAGCGTGAGGTTACGTGAAGTATTCTCGATTGTCTGAAACTCTTCTAAATCACCCTAGCTGGGTTGGAGTGGGCAGCGATCCCGGACCTGCCTGTTTTAAACCACTACAGAGTTTTTATATCTTTTTTTGCCTGATAGTAATGTAAAGGCTGGGACCCCACGGACTAAAATATGTTTTTTGAGTTTAGCGTACTAATTTATCAGTTAATTTTTGACAAGCGCAACGAGGCTCCAGAGCCTGGCAGAATATCCATATACAATTGATATATAGTACGTCTACTTCACTACTGAGATGCGAATATATATCATTTGAATGTCCACGATAAATTGATGCTGATGCTCGTGAGTCATCTCTAAGGTGCTATCGCGATACATTTGTACCGCGACACAACCTAGTCATGAACAAAACAGGAACGGGAGACATCCTGTTTTTGTAAACACTTTTAGTGTCTATTTTATAATCTATCTACGCCGACTCGTTCTACCGTATACCATTTCAGCCAGCGCGTCCAGGTATTAAAGACCACTCATACCTCTAACACAGTAAACAATTCGCCTGTGTTTACTTTCTGGCAAAGCGCTTTTGAAAGTCACCTATAAATGGCGGTAACTCGGCAAATCAAGGGGACGAAAATATTTTTCTGAGGCTTACAAACGAAGTCTGCAATGTTCAACGAGGTAGAAGGCCTTAGAGCGATGAACTGGCAGCTGAAAGTGACCCCCAAATTGGCCGCCGCCATGTTGCACATTTAAGACCACTGGACACGTGACCTTATAGTTTTACGTCTAGATTTTAACGAAGTACCGCGCACAAATATTTGCTCGTTGATCTTTGATAATAACATATACCGACGAGATAAGTTATGTTTCGGTAATCTTAAATCAAAATCTTGCTTTTCCGACAAAAACTGGGGCAGCTTCGCAATGCCTCCGCTAGATGCCGTCAGCCGCTGTGCTGTATTTAGATTTTTTATCGGAGCTAGAGACTGATTGTTTGGGGCTAACAGTATTGAAACAATAGTTTCTCGTGTTTTTTTACAGCGATGGTATAGACATTTCGCCTCAGTTTTGCGTAAAAGCCTCAAGATTTGGTACGGTCACGTGTCTTGTGGCCAAAAGTGACCAACATGGCTGCAGCCAAGCGGGAGTCTCTTTTGCCGTGTGAACCAGTTTATCGCTCTGAGCCCCTCTACCTCGTTGGCAATGTTGCACAAAGCATGACGTGAGCATATGAACCGTTTTGCTCAGTTTCTTATCACGACCTTATGTTTACGTCTCAGAACATCCTCGACCAGGTCATTGGCCGAGGTTTTGCCTTTAATAACGGCTGTTATACGCGTACTTCGTTTTCCATTAAGTCCAACCACAGCCAGTGCTGCTATCCAATGGAGCCAATCAAGCGGAGTCAAAAGTGCATCGTCATTCCACTCGTCGTCTGTATGCGTTCTGCTGTCACCGGCGAAGCCAATCGGGCACAGATAAAAAGCGCATAATCAACTCGTGTTCACTCGGCGTTATTGGTTTAGCCGGTTATAGCAAGACGCGCTAACTTATAGTAGACCACAAGTGATCGTCAGCTACTTTTCCTCGGGTTGTGGTGACGTCAGAATGTCGACCTCTGATTGGCTATGATTGAAGGATAGTGGGTAGACCTCAAAGCAAGCTGCCTTGAGGTCTACCCACTATTCTTCATTCAGAGCCAATCAGAGCTCGGCGTTCTGAGGTCACCACAACCCCAGGAAAAGTAGCAGACGATCATTTGCGCTAAGCATAAGCAGCACTTTGTGTTCCTTAAGGGGCATGCACCAGGGCAAAAGTTTTGTTTTAACAATTGCAGTAACTGAATGAAATTTTCACAGTTTATAGTGCTTGATCTCATTTGCGTAAATTTGGTGTTAGTCTTGAAATAAATCGTAGAGCATGTCAATATACTTAAAAAAACCTAGTAAAATAGGCTAATTCTCTCCTTTTAAAACACTGATTGCGAAGAACAAGAAAAAAATGATGAGTATGACAGGTTTAGGCAGATATACTCTCAAGGGTACTTGGAAATAAAAATACTAGGATGCATGGTAAAAACACCTAAAAAACTGATATTGAAATACATTTATAAAATTACATCGCAATACGTATGGTAAATACATTTGAAAAAATAAAGAAGTATTTGGAAATGCAAATACAAGATTACATATTGGTGGGGCTGAAATACAGACAACCAAGTAGGTGGTAATAAAAACCATATTTCGGATGTTTTTGTGCACCCCTTAGAGCGCACAAAGAACAAAGAGATGCGTGTTCTAGAATACGAGATTTTTGTTTTTAAACCAGCAAGCGAGTTATCACTGCATGTTGAAGGCTAAATTAGACTCAAATTAAATTTGCCACAGAATTAACATCTGTATTTTGGGAAGTAATAAGGGAAGCAAGCCATGTTTTCCCCGTGGCTCAAGCGTGGTTTTATTGTGGCTTCTCTTATCTTTCTGAAACAATATCCCAAGGACATCTGAAATCAGTTTTGTGTCTTTCCAAATAACCTTCAGAAGTCACTATCATTATGTCCAATCCGGACGCCTCTTTCAGCCGCGACCTTATAACGTAACCGTGGAATGAAGTTCAAGGAACCCGTATACTTTTATCTATTAGTTGGGCAGCGCAAACAGAGCCTTCAACTTTTGGAATCGGCTGGAATAATTGACCACCTAAAGTGTGGGAAAACATTTGTCAACTTTTGCACACTAAAGGAGGGAGTGCGGTCAGAGACACAAAACGTTACCTGACAAAACTTGGTGTTGACTCTCTGTGCAAATATCAAGAATTCTTTTAAAATTGTAAACAAAATGCATCGAACCTAATAGTATCGCGATACCGCGAATACTTCCGAAAATTAATTTTGATACAGAAATACAAAATGCAGTTAAAAATTGCATCGTGATTCAGAAATATAAATACATAATGTATTTCTAAAATACTATGGCGATACATTTGTATCGCGATATTACCCAACCCTCGTGTATGAGTACTCTTAGTTTAAAACAAGTGAAAATCGCAAAAACGTCATTTTAAAGAGTTAACAAGAAATTTTGTTTTTAGTTTCATAAATAAACAAAATAAACATTCGATTAAATCCTTGATAGTTACATCCCGCATATTCTCAAGCTTATGCATGGAAAATATGGTTGTCATAAGACAGTACTTACAACAAAAAGTATTGTGCGCAAGCTTTAAAAAAACCTCAATATAGAAAAAATACGCTTTCAGATATTCTTATAGATGTGTAAACGGCACACCGCGGCGTGAGAAGTATTTCTTTTTATAATTAAAATTCTTTGAGAAATTGATGGTTCAGACGATTGCAGCATTGAAGATATGGGTAGCCCCAGTCGTCAAGACAATTGTGATGGGAGACGACGTCACAAATGAAGAACCGCGCTGACTAACATGGCTCGTATATCCATTTCTAGGTCGCCGAGAGGTCTTGAAATCTGAATTTGACTAATTTCGCTACCATATCCGGTCCTCAGATTTTATACAAAAATGTGAACACTTAGGGATAATCAAACACTCCAAAACGCGAACTGGCGTTTTTTTAAAAACATACTACGACGTTTTTCTAGTCGCCTCTCTCCTTAAAGGAGCGGTGCAACGATTTTATGATTAAAAGAATTTGCATCTTGTCATTTTTACGTTGTTTATCGTGTCCCGGAGGATAGAGAAAACACCTCCTTCATTAAAAATGTCACGATTCCGCTGCATAATCGCGAAGCAAAAGTCGAGCTTTTTCCCCCACCTGCAGCCCCAAGTGGCAGCCGAAGGAACTACGGCGAAAAGATTACGTGACCTCGCTCGGCTCTAAGCTGCAGCATAACGCCCGCTAATGTCAGCGGAGAGAGGGAGAGGAAGCGTCCTCCGAGATAGCACACGGGAAGCTACACGGCACTCCGAATGACGTCACTGGGAGTGCGACCAGGTGTGACCCTGAAGGCTGGGAGTGAGTTGAGGGGTGCCCGAAATGCCAATATTTATCTTTTTTTTACGCAGCAACTAGGACACGCAGGCGAAATCGGTTTTCTGTTCTTTACTTCAGAAGTGTCAGAGGGCAACTTCCACAAATCTTTGACCGAAGTCCGGAAATCGTTGCACCCCCTTTAAGTTGTCAGTGACTGTAGCCGTTCAAAAAACCCAGCAGACATCAATCTAGGCTTGATTTTATGCCTTGGATGCCCAAGCGGCTAATGTGCACATCGATTCCTGCGACGTAAACTACAACGAAACCTCTTAAGCTTCCGAACAATACAGAAAAAAAAAGAAACTTGTATGCAATTCGTTTTTTTAAATTATTTTCGAAGATATAGTGTAACCAAGGAAGTTTTCCCTTTTCATGATCATCACCCGGCTGTCACTTCAAGTGCACTCCGTGAAGGCAGATCGCACCATTTGAATAGTTGGACTGAGCAGTCCCTCTCAATTTCAAACCTCCACTGGAAAGAGACGAAAAATAAAAGAAATCAGACGAGTGAGCAAATTCACGACTTTCTGTGCTTTAGGTTTCAAACAATGCCATTGCCGAGCCACCTCCTCTGGACGCAATGTGTTTTGGCTTCCCTCTGTCGTCTCCAGGCATTTTCCGTGCCACTCTTCATTTAATTTAACGGCTGGGGAACTGAGCAGTGAGGAAATATCGAGTTGCGCGGGAGCAATAAACAAACACCAGACGGACAATATGGATATAGACACACGGATCGACAGCTGACATGAATAACCTCGTACGACATAAAATGATTTATTCTGAGCCGACTAGAAAGTTTGTCCCGCGTTTCCGTCCGAATGGAGAGTTTATCAAGAGGGTGAAGTGTTGAAAAGATTGGGCAAGAAGAGAAAACCGCGCCCATGTCTGAAGCCCTGCAGGACTTGTAGGCCTTTTAGTTTTTCTTTGACGCCAGAAGTAGAAAGTTCTGCTTTCAGACGCTCTTGATATGTTTGTCAGTGCACGGTGGTTGACTAAAAGCTCAATCTCACAGCACAGGTTTTGACCGGTCGATGCTAAAGACACTTTGATGTGACCTACGAGAGGACACGAATAGTCGACAGAGATTCAGTTTTCGTCTGTATATGGATCGGCCGCGTAATGGCGGATTTCTTCCTATTAAAAAAAAAAAAAACCGTTGCGACGTGAGCCAGCGTTTTCTGCAAACATAATAGTTTTGGGTGGTTGCGCTTTCAGCGCTGCCTGAATTGCCCAAGCATCTTCAAGGTTGTCTTCCTATGATGTGATGCTCGCTTTCTCTTGCCTGCTTGGCCCGCGCCTGGTAGACTAGCGAGACAAAGGTTTGCTGACCACGTTCACCGCGTATTTGCCGTGGGTTTAACCAAGCTGTTCGCTCAACATAATTACAGTTTATTAAAGTAATGTAAACTGAGGAGCGTGTTGGTTGAGTTGAGGAAAACCGAAAGAATAGCTACACGGGTGGGACGAGCGACGGCGTACGCTTTGATATTCTGAAATGAGAAAATGTGTACGTCGTACCCTCGTCCCACTCAGTGTCTTATTTATTCGGTGTTCCTTTAATAAAGCAGATTGTGTCTTCTCATTATAAGTATATCATGTCCTTTGTCGTGGAACGCTCGGTTTTCACGGAAGCCACAAGATGGAGGTTTGAAATCGTCGTCGAGTGGACGATGCGAGTGAAGCTACTCGTGTTAGCTCACGAGGAGCGACCTCGCCTTCAAGAAACCGTGGCATGTCAAAAATGAATCCTCGGAATGAGCCTTATATCACAATGAGAATGCGCCATCTTGACTTGACATCACCTACAAAAGAGCGTGTAAACATTATTTATAAATATTCCGGAAAGTTCCGGTACACTCAGCTTCTATACAGGTATTTTATTTTTATTTCAGTTCGGAAGCAGAAATATCCTTGCGATATTCTTATATGGCCTACCGATCATTTAATACTTAAAGTTTCATGAACCGTATACTTCTATTAAAAAGGCCAATCGCATATTAACTATTCGAGGCAACAACGTTTTCTCTTGTGTTGCCCATTCAACGAGAAATCATTTTCTATATAAGACGTAAGAAGAGACTTCTATTCGGCAGAGACGCTTAAAGGGGTACTTACTCACAGGTTTTTGAGCCACTTCAGCGAACTATATTTTCTGACTCCCGGCCATTACTCGGCCATTACCTATTTAGTATCGCGAAATTTATAATAGTTACTGTGAAATCGGCAAATTAAAATGATGCAAAAACCAACATTCCAGTATACCCACACTGTTGAGTGCCGTGACATCAGTTTCAGGCAGGCTTGCCAGTCAAGCAATCAGTCTAAAAAATAGAATATGCCAATCATTTGTTCCGTGCTGGAGCGCAGGTACTGGAGCGAGCCTCCAAAGAATTCATTTGACACCATGAAACTGCTTCGAATCAGTTGGGAAAACAATTTACAGTCCAAAAAGTGAACCCCTGAATTCCACGGGCGTCAATTCTTTGTTGTTGCCAGTAGAGACTTTCAGTTTGAAAAACGCGGTGAAGACCAAAACTGTAAATTTAATAGCTGCGCGAAAAGCAATATTTTGACGTAATATGTAGGGTACTATTATAGCGATGTTTGTTGGTGAGTTTAGCAGAATTTCAAGCAAATCAGAGACAATAAAAATACTTCTGGAGTATACCTATAAGACTGCTTACGTGTAGGAATTCCAAAGCATACCTACGCACACACATCACGCACCTCCACTGCGCAGGTGCGGCGAACCCCGCCGACTTCACGACGGCTTTCGTGACGAAGCATTCCTTTGCTGTGCATTTCCTTGTGTTTTATTCCTTAGTCGCGTCCGCTTTGACTTTGATCGCACCCGCCGGCTTTCGTGACCAGCATTTGCGTTGCTGTGCTTTTCTTTGTGTTTTATTGGTAATGGAAATTGAAGTGCCGTTTCGCTCAGCCAGTGGGAATTTAGCTGCCGTTTCGCTCAGCCAATGAGAATTCAGGTGTCGTCTCGCTCAGCCAATGGAAATTCGGGGACCGTTTTTCGCTGCTAAAGACAACGATAACGCCGGCTTCACTCCAGATAACGCTGGCTTAGCTCCATAAGATAGTCAATGCTTTCGCATTAAAAAAAAATGCAGGTAAGCTTGTGGAGATTTACTGGAGTTTGAGCCTCTCGATTTTGCTTCCATAGTTCCTTTCCGGACTGTGTCTAAAGTGACTCACGCTTTCCCGTCTTATTGAGAGCATCTGCTTTGTTCTAGACATTTTGATGAAGAATTCTATTCTTACTAAAGCTAACTTTGGCTTAGCATTCAAAATGTTTATAAAGCTATGCTGTAGAAGATTTTTGGCAGGCTCCTAAACACCCATATTGCGAGGTACACTGGCCTCACAACGAAAACCTTAAATAAATGAAAATAACATAAGAAGACAACAACATATGGGCAGGAAAGAGAACTCGAGACGCTTCAAGAAGATTTCCCCAAATGCAAAAGTTTCAAAACAACATCAACAAAAAAAAAAAGAAAAAAAAACCGGCACAGAAGGAGGATGGATGTTGCGCTACTGACGCTGACACAGGGTAGAATGCCTGGAAAGGTGAGGCGGGATTTTTGCGTCCAGTGAGTTTCTAAAAATAAATAAATAAATTCTGCATGGACGGCTAGATCCATGGATGAAAATAAAGCTGCCAGTTTTCAGTTTTTTAGTTGCTTTAGGTTTACCTATATATACATATATGTACATATATATATATATATATATATATATATATATATATATATATATATATATATATATATATATATAACATTTCTTTGGTAGTTCAAGGTTTAGAAGCGCATACAAAATACATTTCTGCGGAAGTCCGCGACATCAAGCGTCGATTTTAAAGTCGAGTGGGGATTCTCACGCTGGCTAGACTTTTTGCGTGTCCGTACGGCGTCCTTCTGCACAAGATCCAGCTGCGATGCTTTTCATCGTTACTTTCTTTCTTCCTTTTTTTTTACATTTCTTTTACTTCCTTTTCAGGCACAATTGTTTTCCGCGGAAGTTGCCTCCCTTTCCTTTCCTTGTCCGGGCCGTGCATCTGCGTTTTGATATTGTCTTTTATTTGGATACGTTCTTCTTTGCGGAAGACAATGTCATAGCAGACGACCAAGTTCGCCGAGGGTGAAGCAGACGGACTCGCTCGCTCAGGGTTGGATGACCTCTTCCTTTGTGAACGCCGTCTGTTCCGATTGGAATGATTCTGATTCGATCTAGTCTCTAACGCACCTTTGTGTGTCGGTAAGTTCGCTATTTATACATATATATATATATATATATATATATATATATATATATATATATATATATATATATATATATATATATATATATATATATATATATATATATATATATCATATATGATGATTGCAGCTTTGTGGGCCGGTTATTATTCAAATACACAAGAAAGATCCATAGACTGAACAAAACAAGGAAAGGTTTATTGACATTTCGAGAGGAGGGCTCCTTCTCCAGAATGACGATTGAGGGAACTTGGCACGATTTTTCTGTAGTCCCGTAAAGTAAACAGTTACAACAGAAACTTATACGCTTTCGCTTTCTTGGGAGCCGTAGCTTCGCATAGTAGTTTGTAGTGTGTCGCTCGAATCTAGCTGCCATTTGTAGACGGATTTACACGAGTGTTAATGAAGGAAAGCAACACTGTCGAGCAGGAGGCACTGTATGGGCCGCATTAAAATCACTACTTTCTGCTTCCTTAGGTATACTGTAATGTCCCGTGAGATGACCCACTCTCGAAAGATGGCCCACCGCTATTTTCGCCATGATTTTCTATTTTTCCAGAAACGCCGAAAGATAATCCACTTCTAGTAATTGCAGTGTCTTTTGCCCGATGGGGGCCTCGGGCAGAAATGATGTTACTGTAAGCCACGGCAGGAGATGAGCGAACATTGCTTACTGGAAAGGACAGATGTCTTTGGTTCATCGTCCCTCCCTGCGGTCACAAGTTTCGCAGGTCACAATATCTAAGAATAACATTTCTTCAACTTTTTTATTTTGTTATCGCACACTGAAATTTAGTTTACCTCCGTATTTACCCGATGTGCTTTAGATTTTAGCTTGGCTATCTCGGGATATTACGGTAGATATGTAAAGAATATATTTAAGTTGTTGTTGTTGTTGTTGTTGTTGTTGCTGTTGTTTTTCTTTCACACTGGTAGCACACTTGGGAAGTAATTCGCCACAAGTACCGAATTACTTGTAATCCGTTACTTTTTAAAGTAATTTTGTAATTGCTACGTTACTTTCTTGAGGCAGTAATTTGTAATGTAATTTGTAATTACTAAATCTTGGTAGCGGTTTA